>ML677343.1:534247-802572 GCA_007922305.1 Dermatemys mawii | reverse complement strand
CTCCCTTAGTCCTCTCCCACCCTTCTCATGTCCTCTCCCACCCTCCCCTAGTCATCTCCCACCCTCCCCATGTCCTCTCCCACCTTCCCCATGTCCTCTCCCGGCCGCGCTCCCCGGCTGGGCAGACCGAGGAGTTAGGTGGCGATGAGAGAAGCGGCCAGGGAGGCGAGGCCCCACTTCCCCTGCCGCTGGGAAATGCCCCGGCTTCCGGGCCCTGTTGGGAAGGTCCCGCACGCTTCAAATCACTGTCCCCTGGGCCACCAGCGAGCGGGACAGAGACTCCTCGCCGGGTGCTGAGGGTGGACGGTGCTAGGCGCTGGAGGAGCCGCAAGCCTCTGCTGCTAGTTGTAGTGACCCGGGACGCGCTGACAGCGGGCTCGGGGTGCTATTAGGATGGGACAACATGGGACCATAGATAAGGTTGCCTCGTAGATTTCAGATTGTTCTTAATTTCACAGTAATGCCTAGAGCCCTTGGCAGAGATAGGGATCCATTGTGCTAGGCACTGTACAGACACAGAATACAAGACAGTTCCCATCCCAAAATGCTTACAGCATTCAGACGGGCAAGATAGACAAAGGAAAGATTAATATCTCCGTTTAAAGTTGGGAAGCTGAAGCACAGAGAAATGAGCAGATCAAGTGAGTGACCTGGTTCGTTGACTTCAGTAGAACTGTTGGTGTGAGTACATTTATGGACATACACGTGCATAACTGCAGATTTCTGGAGCAGAGACTGTATTTTGTGCCATGCACACACACAGCACACTGTGTCAGGTCTTAATGAATAATAATAATGTATCCAGACCACTGTAAAAATGTCCTGTCCTTGTGCACTTCCTCCACTCTGCTAGAGGAGGAAGTTTTTCTTGATAGTCAGACAGAAAGTTTCTATTTGAATTCATCCCATTATTACTCTTAGGTCTTATGTTCTTTGTAGTACTTGAAATATTTCCTCTCCCTTTGTGTCACTTACACCATTAAAGTATTTGTAGATTATTGTCATGTCTGTTCTTTCTCTCTGATTGTGCAATTGTAAGTAGGGTGCCATGTGGATATAGAGGTCTACTCTACTATATACATCTCATTGCAGAATTTGAGGCCTCAGATTGTGATTCACAACCAAGGGGGAAAAAACAAACAGTGACTTGGTGATTTGATATGGCATGACTGAGTGAAATAGTTTTAACTTTCTCAGATTCCTTATGTGCAACAGGGCTATACTGAAAAATTCCCAAATTAGTACTAGTAGGACCATTTTAGAATATTAACACCAAATAATTTATACAACCTTATTTATTTTTCACAATTTTTGTTTATTGCTTAGTTTTTGCATTTTACTTGGCTTCCGCTATGCAAACAGACTACTCAATTTATTTCCTAGTTAGTTTCACTTTCAGGTTATCATATACTAGCATAAATCTTCAGCATTGCAGTTGCAAATGTTGGCCCCAGTCCTGCAAACATTTAAACACATGCTTAACTTTATTATTACAGTAAAATTTCAGAGTTACGAACACCTCAGGAATGGAAGCTGTTTGTAACTGAACAAAATGTTATGGTTGTTCTTACAACTGAACATTGAAACAGCTTTGAAACTTTATTTGCAAAAGAAAATGCTGCTTTTAGCCACATTAATTTAAATGAAACAAGCACAGAAACAATTTCATTCCATTGTCAAAAAAAATCTTTAACTTAAATTTAACACAGAACTGTACTATATTTTCTTTTTTGTAGTTGTCTGTGCTACTGCCTGCCTGTGTACTTCCGGTTCCAAATGACATATGTGGTTGACTGCTCAGTTCATAATTCTGGTGTTTGCAGCTCTGAGGCTCTACTTATGAGTAATCCCATTAACCGCAGTGAACCTACTCATGGTAGTAAAATTAAGCACACACGCACAGACATTTACAAGATCAGTGCTGTGAGCAGTTTTATTAATTTCAGTCGGACTACTAATTTAAGCAAAATGAAGCATGCGCCCAAGTGTTAGCAGATTTGGGACCTTTGTGAGGTAATGCTGAAATCCAAACACAAAACTATTTTTATTTTTAATCTCACTAAAGCAATTTTGTAAATACCAACTTTTGTAAATATTTTTTACTTTCATAATTTTTTGGTACCTCAATTCAGGGCGTAACCTACCAGCCAATATCCTCTTAACCAATGGCAAAACAGTAACTAAAGAGGTAAACTCCCTTGCTGCTCCTTCCATAAGCTGGGTAAGGGAGTACAGGGCCCTGGGGAAGATGATTACACAGACAGACAGCTAGAGACGGGTGACAACTTGTGTGCTGTGTGTGAGTCTCCCAATAGTCCGTGTTTTTTTATTAAAGCCCCAGCTCCTGGAGTCTTGGGATCCCGTGAGCGCTCCCTGTCACGAGCAGCCAGGCGTGTAGGCCGCACAGGCTACGGGGGAGGAGCCCCGCGGCCGGAACGCTTCTCCCAGCTCCGCCCAGAGGCACCGAGACTACCTCTCCCAGCAGCCCTTGCGCTTCCCGCCGGGTGCGTGCGCAGCCGCATCTCCGCTCGTGCTCGTCTCAGCTGAGGCGCGCGGGGCGGCCGAAGATGGCGGCGCGCTGGAGCAGCGAGAATGTGGTGGTGGAGTTCCGGGATTCGCAGGTAACGAGCCCCGCAGCCTGGGGGAGAGCGCATGCGCCACGGTCTCTTCCCTCCTCCTCCCCCCGCCCGGTCCGTGTGGAGAGCTCCCTGCTTTTCCCCCGGGGTGGGAGTCCGCTCCTCTCCCACCCCACAGGGGCCGAGCGGGGAGCCTGCCTGGGGGAGCTGTCCCCAGCACACGGGCCCCGCCAGGGGGGAGTCCCCTGGCCCAGTCTGCCCCCGCTCGCACCGGGACGGGCGCCTCGCCCAGCCCCCTCCGTGTGGGGCGAGCTGCTGTCTGTACGGGGGTTCTGCGCCGAGATGCAGCTGTTTCTGGGGAGCCACCCAGCAGCGCTTGATGGCGACGTTGCTCCTGCCAGGGCTGGCCGATGCAGTCCGACAGGGAAGGGCTCTGTTTCTGCAGGGACTGTGAACTTGAAGGCATGCTGCCATAGACCTTGTCTACACTGCTATTTACTTTGGTGTAACTTGCTTCACTCAGGGGTGTGAATAAACCACTCTCTAAGCCCTCCCTTCCCCCCCCCCCCGCCGTAGACAGCGCTTTGTCAGTTGGAGAAACTCTCCTGCTGACCTAGGCTATGTATACACTGCGCACATTACAATGGCATGGATGTGCCATTCGGGGATGTGGGGTTTTTTTATGCCCCCCCCAGCAACAAAAGTTTTAATGACAAAAGTGACAGTGTAGACAAAACCAGAGCTGCTCCCTCTTGCAAAAATGGAGTAAATAAGAGAACAGGAGAGTTCATTCCCATCGGTTTAGAGCATGTTCACCAGATATGCTACAGTGGCACAGCTCCATCAGGGCTGTTGTAGTGCTTCTAGTGTAGACTAGCTCACAGAAATAATAGAAACGCAGGCGTGGAAGGGACCACATGAGGTCATCAGGTCCAGCTCCCTACACTGAGACAGAAGATGTAGACCATAACTGACCATTGTCCAATCTGTTCTTTAAAACCTCCAGTGACAGAGATTCCACAGCATCTCCAGTTAATTTGGTCCAACTTTAACTACCCTGACAGTTAAGAACTTTTTTCTAATGTTTAACTAAATCTCCCTTGCTGCAATTCAAGCCCATTACTTCTTGTCCCATCCTCAGTGGCTAAAGAGAATAATTTCTCACCCTCTTCTTTATATTAAACTTTTCTGTAGTTGAAGGCTGTTATGTCCCTGCTCAGTCATCTCTATTCCAAACTAACACACCATTTTTTCAATTTTTCCTTGTAGTTCATGTTTCTAGACCTTTAAACATTTTTCTAGTTCTTCTCTGGACTTTCTCCGACTGATCCACATCTTTCTCAAAGTGTGGTGTCCACAACTGAACACGATACTCCAGTTGAGGTGTTATCAGGGCTGCCTAGAATGCAGTAATTTCTACTTGTGTCGTGCTTACAACACTTCTGCTAATACATCCCAGAATGATCACTTTGTTTGCCGCAGTGTTACATTGTTGACTGTCATTTGGTTTGTGATCCACTATAATTTTGAGATTCTTTTCTGCAATATTCCTTTCTAGAGAGACAAGGTGCATGAGGTAATATTTTTGTTTATTGGACCAACTTCTGTTGGTGAGAGGGGCAAACTTTCAAACTACAGAGGGCTTTTCAAGAGCTCTCTCACCATCAAAAGTTGGTCCAATAAAAATTATTACCTCATCCAGCTTGTCTCTAATATCCGGGGACCGACATGGCTACAACAACACTGCATACTCCTTCCTAGGCAGTCATTTCCCATTTTGTTTTTGTGCAATTATTTCTTCCTAAGTGAAGTACTTTGTGTCCTTGTTGGATTTCATCCTATTTATTTCAGACTATTTCTCTAGTTTGTCAAGATCATTTTGAATTCTAATCCTGCCATCCAAGGTGCTTGAAACCCCTCCCAGCTTGGTATCGTACACAAATTTTATAAGTGTACTTTCTATGCCATTGTCCAAATTATGTTCAAAGATATTGAATAAAACTAGACTCAGAAGAGATCCCAGTGGGATCCCACTTGATATATCCTTTCAGCTTGATTATAAACCATTGATAATGTGCACCCACCTTGTAGTAGGTTCATCTAGGCCAGTGATTCTCAAACTTTTGTACTGGAGACTCCTTTCACACAGCAAGTTTCTAAGTGTGAATTAAAAACACTTTATTTATTTAACACCATTATAAAAGCTTGAGGCAAAGCAGGGTTTTGGATGGAGGATGACAGCTCATGACCCCCCACATAATAACCTCATGACCCTCTGAGGGTGTTGCCGGCAAAAATTTCTCTATCCCTTCCATACTATAGGGACACACACCACAAATTTCTCTATCCCTTCCATACTATAGGGACGCACACCTTTACCCAGTTCCTAGAATTCAAGATGCAACCTGTTAATTTATGCAGCCATCCTTACCCAATTCCTAGGGCTCAGGGCACATCTTCCTGCATGTTGGCAGGATCTTTAGCCACTGAAGAAGCCTCACACAGTAATATTCTTATCCTCTATTTATTGACAGTTCCCAAATAAGCAGAATACACATGCTAAACACACAGTGTCACGTTTACCAATCCTGGTCTAGGCAGCAGGCTTCTTCTGTTGGCCAGGTGAGGTCAGTCTCTGGACCTTTAGCTACTGCACATCACAGTCCTGCAGAAAAGTCCTGACAGCTCTTATCTTAGGCTGGGTCTTGTAGGCGAGTTCCTTTCCTCAGGGGTTCCTTGTCTCCTTTGGTCGTCTTCCAGCTTTTTCCTCCTTCCTTCTGCTTCTGTTACTTCGATCTTCTTTCTCTCTCTTGATCTCCTTCTTGGACCCCAATTTATATAATGAAATTTGAGTCCTGCTTAGTTATGCCTTAACTAATTATCTTAGTATCATTTTACTAACCACTCATAACAAAATTACCTAACGAATCCTACCCCAGCAGCTTAGTTGATTTACACCTAGCAAAATTAATTATACAGCAGACAGAAACAATTACAAACCAGATAGAGATCACAGTGTCAAACAATAGGAAAGTGTCATGGCAATGATCATACAATGAGGATTCCACAACATTCTCTAGTGATAAGCACTTTCTTGCCAGACAGAATGGTGTTACTGAAGTTTTCTTTACCCATCTTGAGATCTGTTTCTTTATCTGGTGACAGTGGGGAACTATTAGGGCAGTAGTTCTCAAACTTGCTCGAACCACGACTCTTTGACTCTTTTTTCTTCTCCAGCCGTGCGGCGCGACCCTTAAATGTCTGCCGAAATGCCGCCGAATTGATTACTTCCGCATTTGGCGGCAGCTTTTCGGCGGATGCTTTAAGGCACGTGGCATGTCCACCGAAAAGCCGCTGATTGTGGAAGTAATCAATTCGGCGGCATGCCGGCGGCGCAGGGAGCTCGTGACCCCCCCTGGAAGTGGGCGGCAACCCCCAGGGGGGTCGTGACCCCTGGTTTGAGAACAGCCATAGTAGGGCGAAGTCCCCTCCTCACAGCCTGGTGTGAATCTTTCAAATACATTTTAGATGGAATGTGAGGATGTGACTCCAGGCCTACAGCTAATGGCTGCTGCTTCTTCAGTCTGGCTGCAGAAGGCGGCCTTAGTTCAGGCCTCCAACATGGCTACAGAAAAGCCGTATTGTTACAAGGGGTCCCAACCCCCAGTTTGAGAATCCTTGATCTAGGCTATATTTCTTTAGTTTGTTTAAGAGACGGTCATGAGACAGTAACAACAGCCTTGACAGAAGTATAATTTTATATTTGTCAATTTTTTTAACTTATTATTACAGTTAACTGAGATGTCTGTAATTAAACTGTTAGAGAGAATTTTCTCTCTCTCTCTTTTTTTTGGGGTGGTACTTGCTGTATAGTCACATTCAGGGTTTCCTTTGAAATGGAAGTCATTTTCCCCGTTTGTGTGAGGCCTTCAAGCAGCAAAAGGGAGAGACAGAATCATAGAATATCAGGGTTGGAAGGGACTTCAGGAGGTATCTAGTCCAACCCCTTGCTCAAAGCAGGACCAATCACTAACTAAATCATCCCAGCCAGGGCTTTGTCAAGCTGGGCCTTAAAAACATCTAAGGAAGGAGATTCCACCACCTCCCATTCTAGTATTTTGCCACCCTCCTAGTGAAAAAGTTGTTCTTAATATCCAACCTAAACCTCTCCCACTGCAACTCGAGACCATTTCTCCTTGTTCTGTTACTACAGAGAACAGTCTAGATCCATCCTCTTCAGAATCCCCTTTCAGGTAGTTGAAAGCAGCTATGAAATCTCCCCTCACTCTTCTCTTGTCTAAAAAATAAAATGTAATTGCTAAACCACAAAGATTGGCAGGGATACTCAGTAGCGGGAGTGTCACCTGAAACTACTTTTAATTCAGTTGTAGAAACCTTTTAAAGTTGACTATACTTTTAACTTTTTCAAAACAAGTTCTAATTTAAGTGAAGTTGAATAATGTGAGCAATAAATTGGGTTCCCCATGTACATTTAACTATATTACTTTGTTTACAACATATATTTTTAAATTTGTTGGTGTCTCTTTAATCCAGGATTTGGGCAATATCCCAGAGTCTGTTCTATTTTTTTGAGAAATGCCCCTGGAATCATTTATGACCATAAGTGTTCAAGGCCTTGGTTTTATGTTTTCTTCCAAAATACCAGATAAGATGTACTTGTGTCATTTTCCTCTTCTGTGCAACACGCTTACCCTAGGTTTATTTTTTAACTCTAGACTTGCCTGCCTATCCCTTTTACTTACCTGCCGGGTGAGTGAGTGACTCCGTCAAAGTATTTTCTGTTTCTTTCTCCTGAAATTAATTTTGGCAATCTGGACAGTTGCTGCTGGTTTCAGTGTTAGTGACCATCACAGCTACAACCCTTGCAAGGTGATGGGAATCTAAGCATGGCTGCAATCTGTAAAAGAGATTCATGGTGAATGGAAATGCTTTCCTCTTCTGCATGTCTGTTGCATTTAAGGGTCTTTTAATAAAATAGCAGAAAGATCCCTGGCAGTAATCACGGTAGGAAATCCTCTCGGCTTCATTTCCTTGAAATCCTTGTGTGAAAGTCTAGTGACTGTCAAATATCTGGACAGCTAAGCAACATATTTTTAAACACTCAACTTCTGTTACCAAGAAAATGAGCATTTTAATTTGAAGTTTGTTGCTAAGCATCCAATGTTTGCTGAATGCATACCGTGCATACACTTAATAAATTGAGAATAACCTTTTTCTTGTTTTTGCTCAATTGCTGATCATGTATTTATTCCTCTTATTAAAATAACTATACCAAGAGTTCTAGTATTTTTGTCCAGTTTAATCAGCTAAAATCTTACATGCAAATTATATCTTGTTCATATAGCCATGACTCATTTAAAATATTTGGGGAACACACCCAGGTCTAATGTGCTGATTTACTGATCTGTTACTGCTTGAGTTGCTGGGGAAAACAACATTTACATTGTTTTCTGCGACAGTTTATTTCTAGTCTACATCATTCAGTTTGATTTGACTGAAAGAAAATTGGGGGCCTTCTTTTCAAAAAAAAAAAAAAGAAGGCAAGCTTATATTTTGGAAGTACTGCTTATAGAAACCCTCTTATAGGTGCATCCAAATGCAGATATTTTAAAATATACTAAATAAGGAAACATGCTTAAAAGAAGCTCTAGCAATTGCAACAACAGTTGAACACAGTAGCTCTGTTTGTTACAGTTCAGGGCACTGCACCTGTATTCTCCCTTTGTTGTTCAGCCAGAGATCCCACTTTTAGCTTCTAGCTCGCCAGCAGTCACCTCTTTTGGGTGGAAACTCATACCTTTCTCCCTCCTGAGCTGGGTATTTCCAGGCAGCCTACACTGTGAATTCTTCAGTAAAGCCAGGCTGTCTAAGCAGAGCTGCTTTACTCTTCATCTCGGAGACAGAAAACAGTGTAATTATCACAGTTAAGTTACCACACAGCTCTTTCTAAGGAAGCACATTTACTCTTACAGTAAAAACATTACAGATAAAACATTAATACACTAAAACAGCCTATACTACACATGCCAATAAGCATATCAGAGAGCACCCAGACTCCAACAAGTGGTCTTGTCATTAAACAGTCCTTTAGATCCCACCAGGGATGATTTCTGTGATTACAAATTCATAACCCCTTTTGCTCAGAGCAACGTGACAGACTAGGCGAAGTCCTTCCAAGAAAGGACTGCCCCTTTTCCACTTAAACAGATAGTCCTATTCATTTGTAAGATCAGAAAGAAGGCCCTGGGTCTGTTTTAACTTAGGCTGTTTAACCAGAAGTCCTTTTGTTGTCTGTTGGTCCATGGAGAATCCAGTTAGAATCTGTATATGTAAGCCTCCCCAAGTGGTGATACTGCTCGGGAGGTGTTACCATGGGTGGAGTGAATTTGGAGTGGAATGAGTTTGCTTAACTAGTCCCACTGTTCTTAGCTTCTGTTAGAGCTGTGCTCCCTCTCCCCCATGGAATTACATGCAATTCCTGGCCACAGTGAGAGACCAACTTAATTCAGTCAGGTTTGTGCAGGAAATTACCGTCTCTATCACACTGCTTCTTTTGGAACAAATGTGTTGTTAATATGTTCTCAGTGTAATGACTCCAGCCTACAGCCTTCTTTGTTTTATGTCTTGCATTCCTTCATCTCTTCCTCGAATAAAAATATTAAAGAGATCAAGTTTTGAGAAATGAACATGGCACCATGGCGAAGAATTGCTTCCAGAGAATTGATAATGAGATGAAGACATTCACATCTAGCTCACGTGTTCAGATCTGGTCCAGATCAGGAGAGATCAAATCTTGCCACTTGACAGTTTATGTGAATTGAGTCGGAGGTCTCAGTCCTCTTTCTTGCAGATTGACAACTGTAATTCTGAAATCTATCTTAATAGAAAAGATGAGGATTAAAAAGACTGTGGAGGCGGAACCTACTTCCTTTCTCCGAGAGCTGTTTCTTGCAGATCAGCAGCAAGGCCTTGTGGTGGATTTAGGAACTGGCACTGCCTGTTCTAGGTGTAGAGGACTTCAGTCCCCAGGGCTTGTGGGCTGGCACCTTCACTAACACTGAACATGCTCCTATGTTTGGGTTTGGGTCTGTGTGGGGAGGGCTGTGAGAGAGCTCTGCTCACAGGATATGGTAAAACACTAATACTCCCTAGCTCTTACAGAACGCTTCTCAGCTAGGGTGACCAGATAGCAAGTGTAAAAAATCGGGATGGGGATGGGGGGTAATTAAGAAAAAGCCCCCAAAATCGGGACTGTCCCTATAAAATCGGGACATTTGGTCATCCTACTTCTCGGCAGTAGCTCTCCGAGTGTTTTACAAAAGCAAGCCTCAGTATCATTACTCCCATTTTACAGTTGGGGAAGCCGAGGTTCACAGAAATGAAGTGATTTTCTGGGGTCACCCCACAGACCAGTGACAATCTGCATCTCACCCATGTTTTATCCACACTGCCTTTGTAACCCAAACATTACACAGATGGATAAAGAGCAGCCTACAGACAAATAACACTCAGCACTTACAACCCCTAGAGCTCCTCACTGCAGCCAACCTAGTATTTAATGCCAAAGCATTACTCGTGGAAACTCCAGGCCCCAGCCTACAATACTGTATCTCTTAGCAGAAGGCTGTATGGCAGATTAAAGCCTGAAGTGTCTACAGGCTACATCTCCTGCTGACATTGAAGGAGGTTGTAATCTGTGCCCCTTGATCCAAATGGATGTGGCCCATATGTTCTTGGCAAACTGTGAGCGCAGCCCAAAGGTGGGTTAAAATAACTTTATGTCTGATTAGCTGTCAGTGTGCAAGACAGTGAGATATGCTAAACAAGTAACTGGTCTCTGCCCTCCAAGAGATTACAATCTAAAGATAGTGCAACCATGGAAAATCAAGCCTGTCTACTTCTTTCAAAGGCGGAAGTAATAGTTACTATACATCCAAAAGCAGATAGCCTTCTTTTGGTTAGGCTAAACAATCCAAGCTCCTTGAGTCTCCTTTCATAAGACAGGTTTTCCATTCCTCAGATCATTTTATTAGCCCTTCTCTGTACCTGTTCCACTTTGAATTCATCCTTCTTAAACATGAGAGACCAGAACTGCACACATTTTGGTTTACTGCTCTTCTTCTACCTTCAGAAAGCACCTTCTTGTACCCCAGAATGCTAAGAGGAGATATGATTGCTCTCTATAAATATATCAGAGGGATAAATATCATGAAGGGAGAGGAATTATTTAAGTTAAGTACCAGTGTGGACACACGAACACATGAGTATAAACTGGCCATCAGGAAGTTTAGACTTGAAATCAGACAAAGGTGTCTAACCATCAGAGGAGTGAAGTTCTGGAATAGCCTTCCAAGGGGAGCAGTGGGGGCAAAAGACCTATCTGGCTTTAAGACTAAGCTTGATCAGTTTATGGAGGGGATGGGATGATGGGATAGCCTAACTTTGGAAATTAATTGATCTTTGACTCTTCGTGGTAGATGGGCCTGTTGGCCTGTGATGGGATGTTGGATGGGGTGGGATCTGAGTTACTACAAAGAATTCTTTCCTGGGTGTCTGGCTGGTGAGTCTTGCTCAGGATTCAGCTGATTGACATATTTGGGGTTGTGAAGGAATTTTCCTCCAGGGCAGATTGGCAGAGGCCCTGGAGTTTTTTCGCCGCCTTCTGCAGTTTAGGGTGTGGGGCACGATTCACTGCACCTTGGTGTCTTTAAACCATGATCGGTGGACTTCAATAGTTCAGACATAGGTTAGGGGTTTATTACAGGAGTGGGTGGGTCTGTGATCTGCGTTGTGCAGGAGGTCAGACTAGATGATCATGATGGTCCCTTCTGACCTTAAAGTCTATGAGTGTGGGGGGTGTGGGATGCTGCCTGTGCTGATGACTCAGAATTTCTTTCAAACATGCAATAGTTTGAACATACCTATCCAAATAAGTGTTAATGCTAATTGCAACAGTTACAGGTAACTTGAGAATTTAGGCTAGAGGAAATCTGCCTTGGTTTTGCTCAGTGCTGCCGTCTGAAAGGTCCTGTTGTGAAGAAGCACTTCTTGGCATGCAAAACCTCTGCAAACAATGTGACAGTGAAGTTTTTGCACCCAAATTTGAGCCTGTAATGCTGGTGCAGCTGTCTTCCTACCAAGTGACCGCATTTGTGACACTGACAGAACAGTTGCCCAGCATGTGAGACTGTATACTGGTGCTTCATCCTGTTCTCATCAGCAATTACATTTTATGGCATTGACATTTGTCCTAACAACGCTTACTCACTGTCTATGAATGCAGTATACCGATACATAACACATTAATTACAACTATATATGAATGGTTACAAAATTGCAAAGAGCTTTTTAAAACAGGAATAGCTGACTAACCCTATTTTAAAAACCTCTGTATAAGGTCTTTGAATTATTGAATTGAGGTTGAATTATTGGCTTTCTCCCATCTCCTGGGAAAGATGGACAAAGTACCAAGAGCATAAGGTTGCTCTACGGTAGCTGTATTCAATAGCTGTCAGTTGACTAGTTCTTCATCAGACCAAAAGCGCCTATGTCAATAATGGCTTCAGCTATTTTCCTCTTCATTTTTCATAAAAGGAGCCATTCTAGCTAATGTGGTAGAGATGGCAATTTCCTGCTATATTCTAGGGAGACCTTACTAATTAAGTTTGTGTCTTTGGAGTACATTGTATTAAACGAATGGTTCACATATTATTGTGGGTTGGGATTGATGTAACCGCTTGACGGGGGAGATGTACAGATGTGAGACCTAGGGCTTGGCACTTTATACCACAATAAAGCCTCCCAGAATGCTCTACCTTAGTACCTGTCCACAGTGGAAAGGCATGTAGAGCGCTCTGACTTCCTGGCTGAAGTGCTCCTAGTACTCCCCCTCGGCAAGAGGAGTAATAGCTGTTGTGTATTGAGTGAGACGCTGCAGCTCCAGTGTAAACGGGTAATTAGGACACTATGCTCTGTGACCTCTGGAACTTGCCCCATAATTCCCTTAACTGAAGTGGCCTCTCATGTCTTTGTTGTGAACTTGGACTCGGAAGTGCCCATGCAAAGCTCCGTTTCGGAGTACCGGCTGCTTATCTGGTCTGAGAAAAAAACAAACAGCTCATGTTTGCTGTGAGTGGGTGAGTGGGGTCTGAACATACAAGACGGTGTGCTGACACATTCTCAGCACCCCAAAAACCCACACTCTCTCCCCCTCCCAGTCAAAACCCACCCCAACCATTTGAAAAGCACGTTGCAGCCACTTGAATGCTGGTAGGGCTGCCCATAATGCACCACTCCCAAAGCAGCTGCAAGTGCTGCAAATGTGGCCACGCCAGTGCGCTTTTAGCTCTCAGTGTGGACAGACTAGAGCGCTTTGCCTAGTGCACTCTCCAAAGGGTGGCTTAACTCAAAGAGCTCTACATCTGCAAGTGTAGCCAAGCCCCTATCGTTTCAATGAGAGCTAGAAGGTTTTTTTACTTACATTTAAATGATATGTAAATTGATGGCTTAGGCCCTTGGCTTTCCAGATAAAGCTTCCCACGCACTGTTAGCACATAGATGTCAATTTTTCAAAACTTGTCTAGTTTTCTCTTCCTGCAGCCAATCTGTTCTGTCTCAATCTCCTGGAGGGACTTAGGGGTCTCTTGGGCCTGGTCTACAGTACGCGATTAGGTCGAATTTAGCCACGTTATGTTGAATTAAAACTCAATACGTCCACACAATCAACCCCATTTTGTCGACTTAAAGAGCTCTTAAAATAATTGATTTCTGTACTCTCCAGCAAGGGGAGTAGCGGTAAAATCGACCTCGCTGGTTTGAATATGGGGTAGTGTGGACAGAATTTGACGGTATTGGACTTCGGGAGCTATTCCATTGTGACCGCTCTGGACAGCAGTTTCAACTCAGATGCACTAGCTAGGTAGACAGGAAAAGCCTGGGAACTTTTGAATTTCATTTCCTGTTTGGCCAGTGTGGTAAGCTCATCAACCCAGGAGACCATGCAGAGCTCATCAGCATAGGTGACTATGCAGTCCCAGAATCACAAAAGAACTCCAGCATGGATCGAACGGGAAGTACTGGATCTCATCGCAGTATGGGGAGAAGAATCTGTGCAGGCAGAACTCTGTTCCAGAAAACAAAATGCAAACATATATGCCAAAATCTCCAAGGGCATGATGGACAGAGGCTACTCCAGGGACACAGCAGTGCCATGTGAAAATTAAGGAGCTCAGGCAAGCCTACCAAAAAACAAAGGAAGCAAACGGACGGTCTGGGTCAGAGCCCGATACATGCCGCTAGCAAGATGAGCTGCATGCAGTTCTAGAGGGGGACCCTACCACTACCCCACCGTTATCAGTGGACACTTGCAACGGGAGAGTCTCACGGAACATGGAGGAGGATTTTGTGGAGGAGGAGGAGAGTGCGCAGCAAGCAAGTGGTGAATCCACTGTCTCTGGCAGCCGGGAACTGTTCCTCACCATGGAGCCAATACCCTCCACACCCTCCCAAGGTGAGCTCCTGGACCATGACACCGGAGAAGGCACTTCTGGTGAGTGTACCTTTTTAAATACAATACAGGGTTTAAAGCAAGTGTGTTTAATGATTCATTTGCCATGAAGACTTGGGATGCATTCATGGCCAGTACAGATACTGGAAAAGTCTCTTAAGCTGTCTGGGGATAGAGCAGGAATCCTCCAGGGACATCTCCGTGAAGCTCTCCTGGAGGTATTCTGAAAGTCTTTGCAGAAGGTTTCTGGGGAGGGCTGCCTTATTTCCTCCATGGTAGGACACTTTACCCTGCCAGGCCTGTAGCAAGTAGTCTGGAATCATTGCAGCACAGAGCATGGCAGCGAATAGTCCTGGGTTTTGGGTGCATTCAAGCAACATTCGTTCTTGATCTCTCTGTGTTATTAGCCTCAGGAGAGCGATATCATTCGTGGTCACCTGGTTGAAATAGGGGAATTTGTTTAAGGGGACACTCAGAGGTGCCCATTCACGCTGAGCTGTTTGTGTTTGGCTGAAAGCGCTCGTCCCTGATGATAGCCACACTGTTGGGGGCGGGGTGAAGCGATCATCCCAGAAAATTGGGTGGTGGTGGGGGACTGTGCTGCACATCCACCGGAAAACTGCAGGCCCTCCTTTTAAATGGCCAACCCACCAGGCATTGCTTGGTGTGGGAAAGGAGGGCACCGGAGTTTGAAACCATTCCCACATGTTATGAAGGCAGAAGAAGCCGAACCCCACATGCCCCTTGGGCTTACCATGGCTGCCTGCAAGCCTAATTCTGTTGCCCAGCTGCGTGTGATGTCACACACCAAACCGGCAGGCACTCAATATAAAATGTGAAATGCGACCTTGTACTGAAAGAACATGTGTTGTGTGGTTTGAATCGCTTGATTCGCTGTGAAAGAGTCTCCCCTTTGTTCTCTAAAATGTATCTCTTAAAATTCTACTCTCCCTTTTTTTTTTTTTTCTCCTGCAGGTGCAAATGTTTCTACGCTCCCCCTAACATCTCCGTCCCACAGGCTATCCCAGCTTAGAAGGCGAAAAAACTGCACTTGTGATGACATGTTTTCTGAGCTCATGCAGTCCTTCCGCACTTGTAGGGCGCAGCTGAATGCGTGGAGGCAAACAGTGGCAGAGTCTTGGAAAGAATTCAGTGAGTGCGATGAGAAGAGGCAGGATGCCCTGCTCAGGCTAATGGGGGAGCAAACCAACATGCTCAAGTCTTTGGCGGATCTGATGCGGGAAAGGCAGCCCAAGCACAGACCGCCGCTGCAGCCCCTGTATATCTGCCTGCCCTCCTCCCCATGTTCCATATCCTTCTCACCCAGACACCCCCGCTCCGGGCATCCAGCCACTCCACCCCACAGGATTGCTCAAGCAACAGAAGGCTGGCATATCCTAAATTTAGATTTATAGTGTGGCCTTGTCTTTCCTTCCACCCTTTGTCCCCCACTCCACCTCACCTGGGCTACCTTGTGATTTATCTCCATGTTTTTTTAATCAATTAATAAAGAATGCATGGTTTTGAAACAATAATGATTTTATTTCCTCTGCAAGCTGTGACTGAAGCGGGGAGAATGGTTGGCTTACAGGGAATTAGAGTTAACTGAAGGGGCAGGTTTACATCAAGGAGAAACAAACACAACTGTCACACTGCAGCCTGGCCAGTCATGAAACTGGTTTTCAAAGCTTCTATGAAGCACAGTGTGTCCAGCTGTGCTCTTCTAATTGCCCTGGTGTCTGGCTGAGTGAAATCGGCTGCCAGGCAATTTGCCTCAACCACCCACTCCGCCAAAATGCCTCCCCCTTACTCTCACAGATATTGTGGAGCACATAGCAAGCAGCAATTGGGAACAACGATGGAAATATTGGTTTCGCTGAGGTCTGACCTAGTCAGCAAACAGTGCCAGCAAGCTTTTAAATGTCCAAATGCACATTCTGCCACCATTCTGCACTTTCTCAGCCTATAGTTGAACTGCTCCTTACTTCTGTCCAGGCTGCCTGTGTACGGCTTCATGAGCCATGGCATTAAGGGGTAGGCTGGGTCTCCGAGGATAACTATAGGCATTTCAACATCCTCATCAGTAATTTTCTGGTCTGGAAAGTAAGACCCTTCCTGCAGCTGTTCAAACAGACCAGAGTTCCTGAAGATGTGTGCGTCATGCACCTTTCCTGGCCATCCCACGCTGACGTCAGTGAAACGTCCCATGTGATCTACCAGTGCTTGCAGCACCATTGAAAGGTACCCCTTGTGATTTATGTCCCGTTCCCAAGATGAGGATATGCATTCCGTCTATTGCCCCACCCCAGTTAGGGAGCCCCACTGCAGCAAAGCCATCCACTATGACCTGCATGTTTCCCAGAGTCACTACTCTTGATAGAAGCAAGTCAGTGATTGCATTGGCAACTTGGATCACAGCAGCCCCCACAGTTGATTTGCCCACTCCAAATTGATTCCCGAGTGATCGATAGCTGTCAGGCGTTGCAAGCTTCCAGAGGGCTATCGCCACTCGCTTCTCAACTGGCAGGGCTGCTCTCATTTTGGTATTCTTGCGCAAGTCACAAAGTTCAAGGAAAGTGGCCTTACGCATGCAAAAGTTTTGCAGCCATTGGGAATCATCCCATACCTGCAACCATATGTGGTTCCACCAGTCTCTGCTTGTTTCTGGGGTCCAGAATCGGCATTCCACAGCATGAACCTGGCCCAATGCCACCATGATGTACCAATTGCCACATCCTGTGCTTTCAGGAACGTCTGTGTCGATGTTCTCATCACTATCATGATCACACTGTCGTCGCCTCCTTGCCTGGTTCTGCAAATACTGCAGGATAATGCACAAAGTGTTTACAATGCTCACAACTGCAGTGGTGAGCTGAACAAGCTTCATGCTTGCAGTGCTATGGCATATGCATGGGTAATCTAGGAAAAAAGGCGCAAAATGCCTTGCTTTCATGAAGGGAGGGAGGAAGGGAGGGAAGACTGATGACATATGCCCAAAATGACCCGCAACAAAGTTTTTTGCCCCATTAGGCATTAGGAGCTTAAACCAGAATTCCAGTGGACTGCGGGGACTGTGGGATAGCTACTCACAGTGCACCGCTCCAAGAGTCGATGCTAGCCGTGGTACTGTGGACGCACCCCGCCGATGTAATGCGCTTAGTGGGGAGACACACAATCGACTGTATAAAGTTGGTTCTGAAAAATCGACTTCTTTAAAATCAACCTAATTGCGTAGTGTAGACATACCCTTAGTTTCCATCCATATGAAAGTCCAACATAAGACTCTGCTATATCTTAGTCATCTTCCATTTGTGCATGTCTGGCCTACAGAAGTGGTCACACTTTACACACATGCAGGCCTGTAAAATATGTCCCCGGAATAAAAGCAGGGTTAAGATTTTTTTTAAAGCTACTTCACAACAGGAATAGAACCACATTAATAATAATCATTATAGAACAGTGATTAAAAGGTTTCATCTGTGGTTGCAGAGTTAAGGGAAATGAAGTAAGCTCTCAGTGCTTGCAGCTCTGTCTGTCATATCTGTTCTTCAACCTACGCTAAAGAGACATCATCTTCGCACTACCTTCAAACTTCAGATCACTCCCCACCCCAGATTCTGTGATTTGTGGGGGAAGATAATTCTTCTAATCCCTGATGTCAATCAAGCTTTGCTTCCGCCCTATCAGCTTGGACCTTCTTGAAGATAAACAGACAGGCTTTCCTTCAGGATTTCAATCTTGCACATAGTTTTGTTTGACTGGAATCTTAAACTGATGGATGTAATTTAGTTTTTTTCTCTTTGACAGGCAACTGCTATGTCGGTGGATTGTCTTGGACAGCATGCGGTGCTCTCTGGGTGAGTGTGACACTCTGCCACACATTTCTATTGGAATCTCTTTCAGAAGTCAAATCAGTGACCCTCAGGTTGATCATGACTGAAAAGCTGCTGCACTGTTGGAGGAGGGTGAAACTGAATTCTGTTCAGAGCTTTCTGGGTCATGTTTCCAGTGCAATAGAGAGGTAAAAGACAGAAACATTAACTCAAATGCTGCTGTTTCTGCAATCAATGCTTTCCCGATGACTCCAGTGGAGACTTTGGAGTGTTACTTAACTAGTATGGCCATCTAGAATTCTATTTGAAGTACAGATCACTGATGGTTTTCTTTAGAATCATAAATTAATTCATAGGCTCTTAAATTATGCAAGTGGGTGGGAGATCCTAGATGTTGCTGTCGATTCCCTTGCCAGGTGAATCCATGCAGTATGGTCAGCTAAATTAATGTCCCAGTTTATCCTATTGTGGTTTTCCAAAGCCCACTCCCCCGCACCTTCCTTTTATATAGGACCCTGGTGTATCACTTTCCTGTGCGGCAAGGTATATGTGAGGAACTGGAGGGAGTCTGAGAGCACCTGACCCATATGCCCATGAGCCTTTGCCTTCTCTGTCTCTGGATCCTGCAAGGAAACATGAGAGAAGAGCAGAAGTGGCTCTTATAAATTAGGATCTAAGCTGAGCATCCCTTGGGCTCTGACATTCCCCTAAGTGTGCACCACAAAGTCAGGCCTCCAACAAACGAATTACCTATCTGAATAATGCAAACCACTGTGCTTACTCACTGGAGCACCATTACCAAGATATGGAGGGACTGGTCAGGTGACACCAGGCCCAAAGAAAGTCAGGACAAGGATGGGAAGCAGCTACCATCATGGTCCTCTAGTGATATGTTAGGGCATAACCTTGCAGAATGCATGCATGTTCCTGCAGTTCCGGTTGTTGGAAGAAACCCTCTAGATTGGCACAGCACGGCATGGTAGCAGGTCCCATAGATATTCGGCTTTCAAGTCATCTGCTCCCTTTAGCACTGTGACTCTGAAGCCTCCTGACTGCTGGTGTTTAAACCGCTTGGGCTGCATGTGCTTTGCTCCCACCTGTCACATTAGTGTGAGCTAGTAACTCATTGCCGTATGCTAATGGCTCATTACCAGCCATGGACATGTTCTTTTCAAATGAAAGATGTGACTGCAGCTGGCTGTCTGACTATGGTTGCGCTCAATGGTTGTTCCTTCCTCTACTGCTCCTGTATCTCCCTCTTCAGAGCAAAAAGATAAAGTCTTTGGATACCCATCACCCCACCCCACCCCACCCCCAAGCATGCCTGTCTCCCCGCAGTCACATCCCTCAGTACCACTTTGGCTCTAGCAGTGTCTGATTTGAACAGGAACAGCAGGCCCGGTAGTCAGTGCAGGTCTAACTGGACACCACTCCCTCTTGCACATTTGGATTTGCACATGCCAGTAACAAAGCTAGCTTGCCTGTGTTTATAACAGTTTAGGGCGCAGCCCTGCAATTTTGAAAATCTGCCATGTGCGCCACGCCCACAGCTGAGCCCATTCCCAAACCTCTGTCTGCCAGCGTGCTCAACACCCTTTAAACACCCTGCACATGCCTGTCTCCCACACGTAAGAGAGGCTCGGCAACCTTGCACAGTGCTGAGAATGTACCCTGAGGTGATTTTAAAAGGCTTGGTTTGCAAAGGAAACCCAGCTGTCTTCCTGTTCCTCCTCATGGCAGTGCTGTCAGAGCGCCCAGAACAGCTGCCTGCGTACCGTGCTTCTGACCCTGGTGTGGTCAGTGATAAGTAAGTCAGGACATTCCAGCACCAGCCTTTTGTAGAAGTAACTTTAACAGTCCTGATAACCTCTTATCTTTTCTGTCTCTCTTGGATCCTCTCTAACTTATCAGCCTCTCCAGTCTGATCCTTTCTACACTTTGGACTTCACACACGTCACTAAAGGGGATTGAGGGAATTCAGCATTGCAGGAGTAACTTTTATTTCTGCCTTATCAAATGCTTCTCTCTTTTTTTGGCGTGGTGGGCAGACTGTTAGTTCAGCTTGGTTTCAGGCCAGTCATGATAATGCAGGCTCTTTGTCTGTATGTGCCTTGCAGCCGCCGTTTCCTCTACTTAGTTAACCTGGACATGCCAACCGAAGGTCACCGCAAGATCTCCCGTCAGAGCAAATGGGACATTGGGGCCGTGCAGTGGAATCCACATGACGGCTATGCACACTACTTTGCCGCTTCGGTGAGCCCGCTTTTTAAACCCTTACATCTCCATGAATGCCCTAGTCCTGCAGTTGGATCCACACAGGTGGAATCTCGGTCTCTGCAAGGCTAGTGGGGCTCGGGAGCGTCAGAAGTGGGGAGGTCACCCACTCCTGAACTGTGGCCAAGCCCCCTGAGGCTCCTCCCACTCCCATCACTTACCTTTATGCCAGTAAAAAATGGGAGGCCAGAGCCCTCCCACTCTTAAAAGTGATGGGGCCATGCCCCCCCGACCCGCTCTGTTCCAGCACCCTTGACAGGGCTCTGTGCCTGCGCAAGAGTAGCATACATATGCACACCTGTGCAAATCATACTGCAGGATCAGGTCTGATGTTTGGTTTATTGCTGACAAGGTGGTAGTTCTTAGTTACTGGTCAGTGGATGATGATTCTAGATGTCTCTTGTCTTTTCTAAAGAACCTTCTCAAACAGATCAGGCCCACAAATTATCATTATCCAATGGGGAAGGATGGGCTCTGCCTTTTTTTAACTGCCCCATTCTGTTATATGACTTACAAGTGTGTTCAGTTTCTTGCTCTGTACTATTTTGTTCTTGGCATTGCTGATGGGATGTGGTTCTTGACCCAGCCTGTAAATAAAGCCGATCGGCGTTGTCTTGTCTCCATAACAAACACGGGAGGGTGAAAAAAAAAGCTGGGGTTTGCAAACGAACAAAGGACTGAGTTAGTAAGGAAAGAATGGTTTGGGTATAAAGAAGTTAATAAGGTGGCCCATTGACTAAAAAGCAATAATGTCAAACTGTATCTAAAGAGGACTTGCCTGGAAACCCACATGCACCCTAGCTTCGATTACCAGCCCTGACCCTTACTGGCTGCGCAAAGCAAGTCCTGCAGTGATAGAGGCAGTGTACCGAGCCCCTGCTAAGCTGTCTCCTGCCCCTTTGCAGAGACCCACTGGTTGGTTGGTCACCGGCTCTGAACGAACGTTTTTCCATTCAGCTCTCAAGATAGTGGCTATGTTGGCCTCATCCATCTCCTGATATAATCTAAATGATCCACCCTGGAGAGCCCAGGGGTTATTTATTTATTCCTCTGAACAAGCTCTTAGTTGGAAGGCTTTTCCATGTTTTGTCCTGAGGTCACTTTCACATTGAAACCAAAGGAGGTTTTAAAATAAAAAATGGAGATGTAGAGGAATCCTCCTATGTTTGTTGTTCTGATCCATGAGACAAATGGCAGGCGTCTTATCAACGCCTTCAGGCAGCTGGCTCTTCCTAAGTGGCTTACAAAAAGGTGCCCTTCACTACTGTGTTTTGATACTGACAGCCTAGGATAATACCTGGCAGCCCAAAAGCAATGTTAGTTGCGAGCCAAGTAAGAGGCTTTTCTTCACATGCAGGCTGAAAACTGAATTCATTGTCCTCGCAGTGCTGCTTCCAGCAGCAAGCCAACTTCCTGGGAATGCTGTCGCTAAGCAGTGTGAGCTTTGCTAACTCCCAGTGAACCAGGGGTTCCTCCAGGCAGCCTCTGCCTTCAGAAGAGCATTGCTAAAGTTCTCATCCAGCGTCCTTGCGGCTCAAAGAGCATCCTTTTGTTCCCCCATAATGAGCTGTAGTTTGCACCAAGCCTGCCTACAGACGTATTCCATTGCGTGACGGTGTCTTGGTAATAGGTTTATAGGTGTCCTCATTGCTGAAGCAGGTCAGGGAAGGAGTTTGCATGAGGGCTCATGTGGCAGCATCCCCATCTCCAGGCCAGAGGACCGTCTTTTCCTCCCTTGTTGTTGGCTGGCATTGGTGGCAGTATGGAAGATGGCTCTCCATGGGCTAAAACCTGCCCCTGTCTAATTTGGAGGCAGGAATGCTAGAGTCCTTCTCCTTGAAGTCTGTGGAATGTTCTCCTGACACTTCTGAAGTCTTCATTGGTTTCCAGGACTCTTTGGAGGCAGCAGGTCAGCCCTCTCTAGTGAACTTCACCTTGGGTGGCCCTTTATGGCTGTGCACAGTTAGTATGACTTGGGATTGATTCACATTTCATTTGCGTGCTGTAAATGACTGCAGACAATACAGGCAGAGAGGAACTCTATCCCAGGGTTGCTGGAGGAGGAGTTCTTATTTTGTGGCTTCTTCCTAAAGGAATCCATACACACGTTTTCTCCCTGTGCTTGGCTCTAACTAGAGTCTGGCCTGGAAAAATTCATGCCCTTCTGTTCCTGGGACCCTGTTATTCCCCCGCCTTCGGGATAGTCACAAACATTCTTCCAAGGGCCGGGGGAACAGACCCCTCTGCTCAGACTTGCCTTGAGGACTGGTTGTTGGGAAGCACTCGGAGTGTGCAGCTGTCGCTCTCTGGAATCAGCTGACATGTGCCCCTGAGGTCCTGAGGCACCTGCTGACACATCCTACAAAGAGATGAGGTGGTAACTGGAGTCCTGGCCAAATTGCACTGAGGACTGGTATTCCACCTCCCTCAAATCCCCCGACATTTTCAAGTGGCTATGGGAATCTCCCTGTTCTAAGCCCAGGTATAGCATTGCTGTCACTGTTAAACAGCTGCCACATTCCATCAGTGCTGGGAAAGTGTGTTATCCATCTGTAAACACAGAGCTTTGGAATGAATAGTGCTGCATAAATGTAAGCTACCTGTAGTCTGCACTATTATTGTTTCCGTCAGGTGTCTGTACTGTTAAAACAAGGGGATAATGCAGATAATTAAATGGCAAAAACTTTGTTAATGCAGAGTTAATGTTCTTGGCGATCCCTCATTCCCTTCCAGAATGTCAGGTTAGTGAAGCTCAAACTTCTGAAAATCAGGCAGGACGGAGTTGAGCTTGGATCATGTTTAGCAGACTGCTGCTTATCCACTTGCACTGTCCAGCTGCTGGGAAACGCTGAAGCTAACAGCCCTGTTAACTCCTTTGTCTGTGCACGCTCAGTGTAGTCGGTTAGGAGCAAGAATAAGCGCGGGAGGCTTGCAATGAGCCCTTTTTGAAATAGCATTTTGATTTGATTTCCCCCAAAGAGCTGCGGGTGCCCTGGTGTGATGAGCTGAGCCTTGGTTTTATCTCTGTCTGCGAGTAAAAGGGAGGTTGCCAGAATCTGTCAGCTTTAAGAACAGCTGCTTTTTCCAGCAGCTTTATCTTGGGAACCCCTTGGCCACATGTGATTCACTAGCAAAACCCCACAGGCCTATGAGGCTCACTGAATTTCAAGGCAATCTGATTCTAGAGAACTTAGAGTCAAGCTTTAAACAGAAAACTGGTCTTAGCTTTAGCAGAGCTGTAACAAGAATGAGTCTTGGAACCACACTATTGTTTATCAGGTGTATTACAGTAGTGCCTCAGGGCCCTAGCCATGGACCAAGACCCCGTTGTGCTAGGCGCTGTACAAACACAAAACAAAAAGACAATCCCTTCCCCAAAGAGCTTCCAGTCTAAGTAACAGTTCCAGGGAGATACTTCCCATAGATACACCTAGGTCATCCTTGTGGGTCTCCAGATAGCAGTGTTAGCTAGGGCCTTCATTCACTTAGCCAGAAGGAGTAGGGAGCACCCTGACAAGGAGCATGTCACGCCTTCCTGTTTGGCAGTGGCATGAATGGGTGTTGGGGGACCTCATATCCACCTGTCATTTAAAACTCCAGGATAAATCTGAATAGAATGCAGAGGAATTCCTGCAGGCCAACTCATGACTGCCAGTAGTTCCAACGCCACCCTCTGGGTACAGAGCCCGGAGAAGGACACTTAGGGAAACATTTGACCTTGAGATTTTGTATCCACTCTTATTCACCTCTAATTTTGAGTGAATTTAAGCCAGATTTCGGCCTTGAAGGGAGTTTCAAAAGCTTTATCTGCCAGTCAGGCATGAGTTCATCTTCATTTCCCTCCCAGTCTGAGCAAAGCCTCTGCCATGAAGGGTTTGACTCACCAGTAACTGATACTGTTCCAATCTCAAGGATCTCGAACCTGACCGATCAGGAGTCCTGTACTGCTCCGTGGGCCTTCCACCACTTCATTTCATCCATTTAATTTCAGAGCAATCAGCGAGTTGACCTTTATAAATGGAAAGATGGTAACGGGGAAGTTGGCACGTCACTGCAAGGGCACACGCGTGTGATCAGGTATGAGAATGAGGAGCCCATGACCGCTCTGAGGTACTGTGAGGAAAATCACAGGGCTGGCTTCATAGCTGATGTACATTGAAGTATAATCATCGCAGCCCCTTTGTTTCGAGAAATTCAGACTATTTTTACCCACTTCCTGCTGCCACCACCCCACTGGGAGATGATGTCTGATTTAAAGAGTCCACCATTTGATGGATGTAGCATGCACATCTGGTTCATGTTAGCGTCTGGTGACTTTGGTGTCATTACATTTTCCCATGGCAGTTCTCCTAAAGAACAGCTGCCACCATCAGGGAGACAGACAGCCCTGGGGCTATTAAACTGAATCCCACCCGCTACTCAGACTGATGCCAGATACGGGGTTGTAGAGCACGGACTGTCCTTAATGACTAAGTTGGTCGCACATTGGAGTAGTACACGGGGAAGCTCTGGAGTCTGATGCATGCCTGTGGGTGGGCCTGGAATAGTCACTGGACTAATGCTTTCATTCTGTGTTGGGGACGGGGTAAAGAAAGCATTTCTCCCTTGCATGTGGATTGGGAAGTCTAATTGCAGCCCTTTTGAAAGTTGCCAGCCCTCTCTGATTGAGCGCTGTGTTTGTGTCGCACATACAGGTGTGATGTGCCTGGCAGAATGGAGGGATGGGGCTAAGAAATGCCTGGCAATGTGGGGTTTGCTGATAAAATATCCCCTCTCTTTGTAAAAACGACGAGGAAGACTAAGGGCTTGGCTACACTTGAAACTTCAAAGCAATGTCACGGGAACGCTCCTGCGGGAGTGCTTTGGAGTGTGGAAGAGCACTCGTCCAGCGCTCCTGGTAATCCACCTCCATGAGGGGATTAGCTCCGCGCGCTTGGAGCCTGTCCACACTGGCGCTTTGAAGTGCTCAGACTGGCTGCGCACAGGGGGGTGATTTTTCACACCCCTGAGCCAGCAAGTCAGAGCACTATAAAGTGCCAGTGTAGCCAAGTCCTCACACATTTATTTGGGCATAAGCTTTCATGGGATAAAACCCACTTCGTCAGATGCATGGAGTGGAAGCGCTCTTCCACTGCTTGCATCCGACGAAGGGGGTATTAGCCCACGAAAGCTTATGCTTCTAATACTTTAGTTAGTCTTTCAGGTACCACAGGACTCTTTGTCACTCTTGCAATCCCAGACTAACAGGGCTATCCCTCTGACATATATAACAGTACATGAAAAGATGGGAGTTGCCTTACCAAGCGGGAGGGCGGTCAGTTCTAAGGAGACAATTCAATTAAAGGGGGCTATTATCAACAGGAGGAAAAATCCCTTTTGTAATGGTAATCAGGGTGGCTCATTTCAAACAGTTGACAAGAAGGTGTGAGTAACATCTTTTCCATTCTATACATCTGATGAAGTCTGTTTTAGCCCACAAAAGCTTGTGAACAAATAAATTTGTTAGTCTCTAAAGTGCCACAAGTATTTCTCATTGTTTTTGCTAATACAGACTAACACAGCTACCACTGTGAAATCCTCTCTTTATGGAGCTGTAGGCAGAAGTAGTATCTATAAGGCAGAGTGTAGCGAGGATCGTTTACTTAAAGAAATAAGTTAGGTCCTGCTATTATTCATGAAGTCTCTAGGAAATCTAAATGCAGATGCCACGGGTTTGTTACGGAAAGGTGTGGAGGGTTGCTTTATGAACTGCCAAGAAGAGAATACCAAGTGTGTGATATGTGCGTAACTGACAATTGTGTTCTCATTTGGTTTTGCATTTGCAGTGATTTAGACTGGGCGGTGTTCGAGCCAGATCTGCTGGTTACCAGTTCTGTTGACACGTACATTTACGTTTGGGATATCAAGTAAGACCAAGAGCCTCCACTCTTACGCTGTGGGAAGGTTACAGGGCTTCTCTTTTCATTGACTGGCAGCTTGGAGGGAAAAGTGCTCTTGTACTCTTTTAGCTGTGCTTGCTGAAGCCAGAACCAATTCCCTTAATCTCAATGACTCCCAGTCCTTCAAGCGGGTTCACAATCTGCACAGTTGTGCTGTTGTATTAAGTTGTCATGGTCCCACATTGAACAGGAAGAGACACTGATGGATTTTTGCCCCAAAAATCTTTCCATCAAAACTCTTTTTAATAGAAAACGGCTTTTTTTCCCCTTGTGAGGGAAACAAAAAACTCCATTTTTGTCAAAAACCTTCTGTTTTTCAACAGCCCGAATAATTGCAAAGAAAATGTCTTAATCTTTTTTCCAAAATAGTTTTTATTTAAAGTATTTCATTAGAGTGAAGAATTTCTTGATCAGTTCCACCAAAAGTGAGTTAATGTCCTAAGGTCAGAGTGTCTGTTGCTGTGAGTTGTCACGGTGCTGCATTGATTTACACCAGCTCAGCATCTGGCCCATCGGGACTGCCCAGCTTTATTAATTCCTCCTCATTTTATTATTATAGCCTGAAAACAGATAAGTTGTCTTTACTCAGGGGATGTGATTCCATCTACTATGAATTGGGATCAACAAAGGTTTGGATAAACCGATTGGCAGGTTTGTCTAATTTTACAGTAGCTTCTTCCTATACTGCTGAGTCTTCTTTGGAAATGTTGTGTTGTAACATCCACCGGCAATGCACAAGAATGGCAATAGATGTCCCTTTGCCTCTCACAATAGAGGCAAATGGGATGTCCCTTTGCCTCCGACATGCCAGAGGGAGCTTAGTTTCTCTCCCCCATATCTATCACAAAGACTGCTAAAAAGCCCCCAGTTCTGCCTAAAGTCTTAGAATCATAGAACTGGAAGGGACCTTGAGAGGTCATCTAGTCCTGTCCCCTTCACTCAAGGCAGGACTAAGTATTATATTTAATCTTAATGCTTTACATATTAAAGCACAGGCTAAAATCATGATCCTTCTCTGGCTGGTGCCCACGAGGCCTAGACTCATTTGAGCACAGACAAGTTTGTGTCGTATCAGCTTTCTGGTTTAAAAAAACCAACCCCTCAGAGATAGATAAGATCCAGGAGACAGTAATAAGATCAGTTCTTCAAGTACTTGCTCGTATCGATTCCCATTAGGTGTGCACGTGCTGCGTGCATGATCGTCAGAGAATTTTTATCTTGACAACACCCGGTGGGTTGGCTGTGGAGCCCCCTGGAGTGGCGCCTTCATGGCACTGGATATATACACCAGCCGACCCAGTGCCCCCTGAGTTCCTTCTTACCTCCCGTAACGGTCGTTGGAACTGTGGAGTGCAGCATAGCTGTCCTCCACTCTCCCTAGCGTCTACTTCCCGTGTTTGAGATATATATATATATATAGAGAGAGAGAGAGAGAGAGAGAGAGAGAGAGAGTTGTTATATATTTATATATATATATATAGTTGTTATAGTTAGCTGGTATAGTTAGTGATAAGTTTTAGGCTTAGTTTAGTGGATTGGAAGGGAGCTTCCCCTCCTTCCTCCCAGTGCTGGGGCTCATGCCCAAGGCTCCGGGCTTCAAACCTTGCTCAGCCTGCTCAGAACCTATGCCAACGGGAGACCCCAATGACTCCTGTATAAAGTGCCTTGGGGAGTCTCACCAGGCTGACAGGTGAAGGATCTGTAAGGCATTCAAAGACCTCGCACCAAGAAGGAGTGGGACTTTAGACTCAAGCAACTCCCATGTACCTTACCCAGATCCTTTAGCGGCGTGCCGAGACGGCACCGGCCACTTCAGTCTGTAGCGCCCTGGCTTCACTAGCTAATGCTGCACCACGGTTGGACTCTAGTAAAGAGTCGCGGCACCAGGATTCTCCGGCACCACAGCCGGTACAAGCAACTCAGTGCCGGTCTCTATCTCCGGGCCAGAAGAGGCAGCGCAAGCTGGAGACAGCTGTCATGCCTCAGCAATCCGCCAGCACCTCCTGTACCCACCTTGGAGTTGCGTCCAGTACCCGAGCGATCGAGGGTACAAGTGCTGAGGTCGGCACCGTGGACTCCGGCGCCGAGAGAGGAGCTGTCGAGTCTGGTGCGCACAGGCTCCCTGGTGAATACTGTGGTTGAGCCCCAGCTTCCGTGGACGCCGGAAACATTCGCAGCTGCACGAGACCTCATTGCCCTCGTGGAGTCGGAATCAGCACGGACTGCGGCACTGCCTCTGATTCGTGTGGTACCAGCTAGAGGCAAGCCAACCCTAATACATCCACCCTCTCCATGTGTGGAAGCACGACACCGATCCCGGATCCGGTCCCAGTCCTGTTGCCGTTTGCAATCCCGACGCCACTCGCAGTCCCGGCGCCGCTCCGTCTCGCGGTGCTGGTTGTACTCTCACCATCCGTTGTACTCACGGCACCGATCCGGCTCACAGTCAGCCTCTCAGCGTCGCTCCCAGCACTGATCAGCGTGTCGATCTCCCTCCCAGAGCCAATCCTGGCTCCATTCCCTTAGGCAATATTCATCACAGTCCAGATCTGGATCCCGGTACCAGCCTGATCTGCACTGTGATCCGGGGAGTCGACGCAAGCAAGCACGCTCTGCACCGCCTTGGCCCTCGCCCTCTGCCTCCCAGTCTTCACAGTCCGACAGTGGCTACCCTGCTCTGAGCCACGGAGAGGGTGACGTAGGTCACAGGCAGGAGGAGAGCCAGGACCCTAATCAAGGGCTTCCGCAATGGTCATTCTGGATTCCGTGGGCGTACCATCAGGGACTTCCCACTCGGCCCAGATCTCAGAGCCCTGGATACCAGAGGCCACCGTAAGTCCTTGTCCTCCGGGGGGTAGGGAAGTGACTGCTCCTTCCCCGGTACAGGCCCCGTCCCCAGTGTAGCGGATCCTGGACAACAGGACCCTTTGTAGCAGGATCGGCCACAAGATCCCCATGCCCCTGTGGCATCCTCCTCATCCTCTCCAGATGAGGCAGTAGCAGGGGCTACAGTCTCAGGTCCTCCCCCCATAGACCTTTGTGCTCAGCAAGAACTCCAACACAGGTGGCACACAATATGAACCTCCATTAAGAGGACGTGGTGGAGTTGAAAGACCCAGTGGTGGACATCCTCTCAGCGGAGGCCCCGTCTCGGGTACCTTTGTCCATCATTTGCACCATCCAGACCAATGTCAAGACAATCTGGCAAACTCCTGCCTCCGTCCCACCAACGGCTAGCGGAGTGGAGAGAAAATACTTAGTTCCCTCCAAGAAATATGAGTACCTTTATACTCCCCTTCAGCTGTGTTCACTATTGGTGGCCTCGGTGAACGAAAGGGAGTGGCGTAGCCAGCAGGCTCCAGCGCCCAAATCAAGAGAGATCAGGCAACTTAATTTGTTTGGGCGCAAGATCTATTCATCCGGGGGACTACAGCTCAGGGTCGCAAACCAACAGGTGCTCCTGAGCCGTTATGACTATAATATGTGGAACTCCATTTTGAAATTTAAGGAGTTAATTCCTCAGGAGTCCAGGGATGAGTTTGGGGCCTTAGTAGAAGAGGGCAAAAATGTGACTAGGACCTCCTTGCAAGCCTCCTTAGATGTGACAGACTCTGCGGCTAGGACCCTTGCATCGGGCACAGCCATGTGCCGCATCTTGTGGCTGCAGGTATCTGGCCTACCGCCAGAGCTACAACAGACCCTGCGGGACCTGCTGTTTGAGGGGCAGGGCCCGTCTTTGAACAAAACGGACTCTAGATCAGTGGTTGGCAAACTGGGGTGCGTGAGACCACCCATGGGGGCCGCGGCAGATCCAGCCCCAGGAGCGGAGCGCCGCGCCGCAGCGGAGACCAGCCCCAGGAGCGGAGCGCCGCGGCTGCAGCCCCGGCTGGAAGAGCTGGGCGCGGTGGGACCAGCCCCAGGGGGGCAGTTAGGGGACAAGGAGGCGGGGTTCTGAGGGGGGCAATCAGGCGGGAAGTGGAAGGGAGTGGATAGGGCGGGGCTAGGGCAGGACTAGGATGTGGCTTCTCCCATGGGGGTGCCTGCTCAAAAAAAAATTTTCTACTGAGCCATGCATGGTCAAAAAGGGTTTGGAGATCCCTGGTCTAGATTACAGAGCCTGAAAGATTCCAGGGCATGCACATCCCAGTTACCCAGTGCAGGCCCTTTAAGCCGCAGCCTCAACGGTCCTATCCCCCTCTTCGGCTGAGGCAGGATTTTTATAGAAAGCCCGGTCGAGGTGGCAGGAAAAAATCCGCCAGCCACCAACCGGGTCAGAACCAGGCCCTCCAAACCATTGGCGGGACTTAAGCAAAACTTTTGAAGGTGTGCCTGAGGATGGCATACCAGACACTCTCCAGGATCCTTCCCCTCCATTTTGAAATCGTCTCTCCTATGTCCACCGTGCGTGGTCCCATAGAATGTCAGACCGTTGGGTTCTGCGCACAGTGGAAAGGGGATATTCTCTTCAGTTGTCTTTCTCCCTTTCCTCCCATCCTCCCTCTTTAGGGATCCTTCTCACGAGCAACTCCTTGTACAGGAGTGTTTGGATCTCCTGAATTTGGGAGCAATCAAGAAGGTTCCAAGGGAGCAAAGGGGCAAGAGTTTTTACTCCCACCACTTCCTAATCTCCAAGGCTGAGGGCGCGCTTCGTTCCCATCCTAGATTTGCGCGGACTCAACAAATTCATGGTAAAGTTGAAGTTCCGCTTGGTTTCAGTGGGGACCAGTATTCTTTCCCTGGATCTGGAAACTGGTACGCCGCCTTGACATGAAAGACGCGTACTTCCACATAGCGATTCATCCAGCGCACAGTGGATGCTTTGTGGATGCTTTGCTTTGTGGTCCGTTACTAATGCTATTAATTTACCGTCTTACCTTTTGGCCTGTCCACGGCTCCCAGGGTGTTCACCAAGTGTGTGGCTGTCATGGCAGCCTTCCTTCGTTGACAGCGGATCCAAGTGTTTCCGTATCTTGACGATTGGCTTATTCGGGGCCGCACCGGGGACAAGTGCAGTCCCACGTTCGACTCACCATAGACATGTTCCGCCAGCTGGGCCTCCTGCTCAACACCAGAAAGTCAATCCTGGAACCAACCCAGAGAATAGAGTTTATTGGGGCAGTCCTAACCTCCAGACTCGCCCAAGCTCTCCTACCGGACGCCTGCTTTCAGTCGCTGACAAACATCATCCTCAGCCTTCAAAACTTCCTGACTTTAACGGTAAAAACATGCCTGAATCTCCTGGGGCACATGGCTTCATGCACGTATGTAACCAGGCGTGCCAGACTGTGGCTCCGCCCGCTTCAGGCCTGGTTGTCAACGGTATATCGGCCAAGTCAAGACAGCTTGAACATGGTGGTCACTGTCCCAGAAGTGATTTTAGCCTCCCTCTGCTGGTGGTTGAACCTCACGTCGGTGTTGTCACGGAGTCCCTGGGGTGATGCTGTGGAACTGCTCCATATGAAGCCAGTGAGGACTCTGGGGGGAAGCTTCCTCTCTGTGAACAGCCTGTCTCCGTTCTAGGAGCTTTACAGCTTACAGCTTCCACCTTCCTGTGTCTGACCTCGGAGCATTCAGCACCTTCTGCCCCTCCGTGCGCTTCCCGCAGCGAGCCAGCGCAGGAGGGGTCCTGGGGAAGCCTGTGGGTCTTGCACCCCAACTCCACAGTCAGACATGACTCTCAGCCAGCCAGTAAAACAGAGGTTTATTAGTCGACAGCAACATGATCTGAAACCAAGCTTGTAGGTACAAAGATCCAGACCCCCTGAGCTGGATCCATTTTGGGGGTCCAGGGAGGCCAGACCATGTCTGGGCCTCCCTGCCTTTCCCCAGCCAGCTCCAGACTGAAACTCTCCAGCCCCTCCTCTGTTTTTCCTGTGTGTCCTTTCCGGGCCAGGAGGTCAGGTGATTCCTTTGTTTTCACCTTCCAGCTAACTAACACCCTGAGAGGTGAGGAAGGGCCCCGGGCCTGAGACAGGGTGTCGGCTACTTACTTACACTGGCCCTTTGCTTTGCAACACTATCAGCCCTTATTCCACCACTAGAGACTTTAGAAATGCATAGGGGAAACTGAGGCATCCACACACTATCCAGAGGAAACATTAAGAACATTCCCATTCCGTCACAGGTGTGCAAAGGGGGGTACCTTTTCACACTCCACAACCCTCCGTGTCCCTAGGCACAGACATGTCATGTCTGGGATAGGGCGCCCACCTTGGGGACCTCCAAATGCAGGGTCTGTGGACTACAGCCGAGCTATCTCTTCACATCAAAGTGCGAGAGCTCGTGGCAGGGCGCCTGGTATGTCAAGCGTTCCGAGAGCACCTACATGGCTGTTATGTGGCAGTCCTCACAAACAACACCATGGCCATGTTCTATATCAATAGACAACGGGGAGCCCAGTGGTCCCCCCTATGTCAGGAAGCCATTTGCCTGTGGGAGTTCTGCATAGCCCACTCGATCCATCTGGTGGCAGAACACACTGGCAGATCGCCTCAGCAGGTCCTTCCAGTCCCACGAGTGGTCGATTCATCTCGATGTAATCCACTCCATCTTCCTGAGCTGGGGATTTCCCCAGGTTGACCTGTCACCTCATGCAGCAATCGGAAGTGCCAAGTGTTCTGTTCTCTCCAGGGACACTCCCTGGGTTCTCTGTCAGACGCTTTCTACTTCCCTGGAAAGACCTGCTGTTCTACTCCTTCCCTTTGTTTCCGTTACTCCACAGGGTCCTGCTCAAGTTACGCAGGGACAGAGCACGTCTGATTCTGGTCGCCCCAGCGTGGCCCAGGCAGCACTGGTATCCCATTCCCGCTGGTATCCCACTACCGCTGTGGCCGAACCTGATCTTACAAGACCACGGTCGCCTCTGTCTCTCCGATCTACAATCCTTGCACCTCCCAGCATGGATGCTGCATGGCTGACTCGGTCGGAGCTCCTCTGCTCACACTCGGTGCAGCAGGTACTGCTCAGTAGCAGGAAACCCTCCACCCAGACCACGTATTTGGCCAAATGGAAACAGTTTTCCTGCTGGTGTGCTCAGAACGGCACTCTCTCTGCACACATCAGTGCCTGTCATCCTGGACTACCTCCTGTCCTTAAAACAACAAGGTTTGGCTGCATCATCTATCAGGGTGCAGCGATTTCGGCTTTCCACCCGGACTAAAATGGTAGCTTGGTCTTCTCCAACCCCATGATCAGCAGATTCCTCAAGGGACTGGATCACCTATGCCTGCAGGTCAGACAACCGGTCCCCATGTAGGACCTTAACCTGGTCCTCTCCAGGCTTATGGGTGCCCTGTTTGAGCTGATGGCCACATGGTCACTTCTGGACCTCTCCTGGAAGACAGCCTTCCTCAGAGCTATCACCTCTGTGATATGTATCCAAGCTTAGAGCCCTCATGTTGGATCCACCATATACAGTGTTCCGTAAAGACAAGGTGCAGCTGCGACCGCACCTTGCCTTCCTTCCTAAGGTAGCGTCAGTTTTTCACGTCAACCAGAACACTTTCCTCCCAGTCTTCTACCCGAAGCCGCATGCTACTCGGTGAGAGCAACAGCTTTGCTCCCTAGATGTCCATAGGACCCTCGCCTTCTATATTGAGAGTGCAAAGACATTCCAGAAATCAACCAAGCTATTTGTTGCCGTGGCCGACTGGATGAAGGGCCTTCCGGTCTCCCTTCAGCGCATCTCCTCCTGGATCATGTCCCGTATCCGCGCTTGCTACAACTTGGCCAGTATCCCAACCGTGCACCTCACCGCCCACTCCACAAGGGCTCAAGCTTCATCGTCCGCTTTCCTGGCACATGTGTCAATACAGGAGATCTGTAGAGCAGCCACTTGGTCATCGGTACATACCTTTGCCGCTCATTACACGATAGTTCAACTGTCCAGGGGCAATGCTGCATTTGGTTCAGCGGTTCTACACTCCGCGGTATCTCACTCCGACCCCACCACCTAGGTTTGGCTTGGTAGTCACCTAATTGGAATCGATATGAACAAGCACTCAACAAAGAAAAGATGGTTACTCACATTTGTAACTGTTGGTCTTCGAGATGTGTTGCTCGTATCCATTCGAAACCCACCCTCCTTCCCCTTTGTCGGAGTAACCAGCAAGAAGGAACTGAAGAGACGCTGCATTGGCTGGTGTAAATATTGAGCGCCATGAAGACGCCACTCCAGGGGGCTCCACATCTGACCCATCGGGTGTTATCATAGAATATCAGGGTTGGAAGGGACCTCAGGAGGTATCTAGTCCAATCCCCCTGCTTAAAGCAGGACCAACCCCCAACTAAATCATCCAACAGATTTTTGCCTCGTATCCCTAAATGGCCCCCTCAAGGATTGAACTCACAGCACTGGGTTTAGCAGGCCAATGCTGAAACCACTGAGCTATCTGTCCCCCCTGTGTTGCTAGGGTAAAAATCTCCGATGATCATGCACGGGTTGTGCGCACACCTAATTGGAAATGATATGAGCAACACATCTCGAAGAACAAGTTACAAAGGTGAGTGTCTGTTTTCCATTAGAAAGGACCTCCCAGGGGAGAAGGGGTTGTCCCCAGCTGAGGACAGATGAAGGACTCATTTTGGTAATGTTGTGTTTCAGGGACACCAGGAAACCTACAGTCTCGCTCTCTGCAGTTGGTAAGTACTCATTCCTGTTAGAGGCATACCCTCTGCCTGCATTGTCATACACCCCTGCTATTCCACCCTCTCTGCTTACTTGGGTTTTCTTCTGCATTCAGACCCCAGGCATGAAAACACTAGCGTAGCTGACTGTCCCACACAGCAGCAGCCTAGGCAGTGACTGTTCTTTGGAGATCCAAAGACTCTTTTCAGAGATGCTGTTTAGAGCGGAATTGAGGTGGTATGAAGAGGAGAGGCCTCCTTGGGTTGCATGCTGCCATTTTCCAGTGCCAGAATCACCACTAGGGCCCAGAGTCTGTAGTTTGAGTGAGTGGGCAGGAGGCTGGCTGGTTGGCCTGCATGCATTGATCAGCTATGAGTTAGCCTGGAGGAGCAGCGTCTGAGGGGCAGTGGGGGAGCAGCATGCCAGCCAGCTGTGGGCAGGGGAGAGTGTTGCAGAGGGTTACCATCCGTCCATATTTTCCCAGACATGTCCAGCTTTTTCATTTTTAAGTAGCCGTCCAGGAGGAATATGTAATAAGGTAAAAAGGCCCAGGATTTTTCCCCCCTCCCTTCCCCCTGCAGAGTGCGGCGCAGCTGATAGGGCGGCTGGGCCTGATTGAGCTGTTCTCATTGGGCCTCCAGCAGCCAGAGCCCTTCCCCCGCTCCTCCTCCTTCCCCACAGCCTCAGCACCGCATCGGCTGCACTCTGCAGGGGCGGGGGTGTGCGCTCGGCAGAGCAGCACGGCAGCGTGTTCGGCTCCACATGGAGCGAGCGGCGTGGTAAGGGGAGTCCTGGGGTGGGCAGTGAGTGAGCAGGGGGAGGGTTGGATGAATCGGGAGTTCTAGGGGGAGGTTGTCAGGGGGAGGGGGTGTGGAGAGGGGTCAGGGTAGTCAGGGGACAGGGAGTGGCTGGGTTGGATGGGTCAGGGGTTCGGGAGAGACATGTCAGAGTGAGGGTGTGGAGGGGGGTCGGGGCAGGCAAGAAGCAGGAGAAGTTGGATGGGTTGGGAGTTCTGGGGGTCCTGTCAGGGGGCGGTGAGTGGTTGGATAGGCGTGGGAGTCCCAGGGGTCTGGCAGGGGTGTGGATAAGGGTTGGGGCAGTCAGGTGACAGGTAGAGGTAGGGTCTTAGGGGGGCAGTTAGAGTGGAGGGGTCTCAGGAGAGGGCAGTCAAGGGACAAGGAACAGGGAGGCTTAGATGGGGGTGGGGTCCCAGGGGGCAGTTAGGGGCAGGGTCCCAGGTGCGGGCAGTCAGAGGACAAGGAGCAGGGAGGGTTAGGGGTTCTGAGGGGAGTAGTCGGGGGGAGGAAGCGGGAGGGAGTGGCAGAGGCAGGGCTAGGACGGGGCTCCCCCCGTGTCCTCTTTTTTGATTGTTGAAATACGATAACCCTAGTTGCAGAGCTGGCTTTAGCAGGTAAATGAGCTACGCAGAGTGGTTGAGAGCACAGAGGTGGAGGGGTCTGGGCTCTTTCTCCCTTGGTTGTGGTTATGCCTCAAACACACACCAACTCCATATGCAGGAGGCGCTACGGCACTGTGCTCATTTGTTCCTGTGCTGAGAGCCCCAGATATGTGCATATCTCATGCTGATAAGTTCACTAGGGACTCTGTGTCTTGTAGCAATGGCTGACTTTGACAAAAGGGGAACAGCTAAAGCATGAGAGCTGAGCTCTAGTCCCGCCTCTGCCACTGACTTTATCCTAGTCTCCTGCTCCCGATAATACTTACTTCCCTCAGGTGGGCTTGGGAGGCTGAATGAGTGGCTGGAAAACTCTTTGGGATTCTTGGGTATAGGACCCTGTGGTGGTGCTAGGACAGCTGCTGTGAAAGTAGAGTGCTAGGCCATGTGGCATCTGTGTGATTCAGACATATGGAGCCTTGTTCCTTCCTCATCACCCTGCTGCACGTGTCTGTTCTCTCTAAACCGTTTGTCTCTTCCCTAACTCAATTTTTCTATGTCCTCTTATACTTGACTGAATGAGGGGAGAAACTAAAGTGTATCCTAGGGGTGTCACTGGAGTGCTCTGACTTCCCACCCTCAGTCTGGTTACTGAGAGAGGGGTTATGAGCTGGGTACATTAACATGAAATATCATGCTTCCGTTCAGCACCTTAAACCAGCTGGGGATCTCCTTTGGGTTGCACGTCACGCTCTCATCAAGGGGATCAGCTGACACTCCCTTTGCTGCACATGCTTTTGTCAGAGACCCCAATAGTGTTAATCTCCACCTATCATCCTTAAGGGGAAGACCTAATAGGTTCTGTGAATGAGTTACTGCACATGGACAATGCTAGAATGGAGATGGAGGAAGATAGAGTACAGATGAGCAAATGAGAGAGTGTCCTTATGGGTTGCTGTTTATTCTGCCCCGCTAATCTCCTTGTGAGTGTGTGTGAGAGAGAGAATCTGCCTTGCTAACCGTCCTTTAGGGTCTGTACCAGCAGCAGCCTTACTCACAGGCCATGAATTTACAATGCTACAGAAATACAGAGGACCTCTTGACCTGCAGCAGCCTCCTGTTTTATATGTCTGTTTGGGAGCTGGAGTGTAGAAGTTTGACGGGCTGTTTTCTAATCCGTTTGAAAGGAGTTTCAAACTAAGGCAGGGAAAAGAGAACCTCAGGTAGCTTTATATAACTCCCTTACATCTGACCCTTCCATGTCAACACAAGCTCATTATTTTTCTGTTAAAAACTGTGAACCAGAAGCAGAAGGAAGATTGTGCAAAATAATGCACGTTGGGAAACAATCCCAACTCTACGTGCAAAATGATGGGATCTGAATTAGCTGTTACCACTGAAGAAAGAGATCTTGCAGTCATTGTGGATAGTTCTCTGAAAACATCCACTCAATGTGCAGCGGCAGTCAAAAAAGCGAGCAGAATGTTAGGAACCATTAGGAAAAGGATAGATTATAAAATGGAAAATATCATCATGCCATTATATAAAGCCACCTTGAATAAGTCTGCAATTCTGGTCGCCCTGTCTGAAAAAAAGTATATTACAATTGGAAAAGATACAGAAAAGGGCAACACACATGATGAGGGTATGGAACAACTTCCACATGAGGAGAGAGTAAAAAGACTGGAACTGTTCAGCTTGGGAAAGAGACAACCAAGGGGGGATATGATAACGTTCTCTAAAATAATGAATGGTGCAGAGAAAGTGAATAAGGAAGTGTTGTTTACCCTTTCACATAACTCACGAACCAGAGGTCACCTGATGAAATTAATAGGCAGCAGGTTTAAAACAAACAGGAAGTACTTCTCTAGACAACACACAGTCAATCTGTGGAACTTGTTGCCAGGGGATGTTGTGAGGTCTTTTGTCTAACTACATTCTAAAAAGAAGTAGATAAGTGTGTGGCTGTTAGGCTCTGGATGTCCCTGAGCCTCTGACTCCCAGGTGCTGGGACCTGACGACCAGGAATGCGTCCCTTGATAATTACCCTCTTCCGTTCATTCCCTCTGAAGTTTCTGGCACCAGCCACTGTCAGGTGACAAGATACTGGGCTCGGTGGACAATTGGTCTGACCAGGTATGACTGTTCTTATGTTCTAAATAAAGCCTCCTTAAGTAGTGATCCCCTATCTTTGGCCAGATCTCAAGAGAGTCATATATGGGGACAGGGAGGTGGGCTGCAGTAGGAAAGATCTGCCCTTTAGTCTAGTTACCATCTTGTTTGACCCTTATTTTTTATGTCTCTTACGATTTTGAGGTGAGCAAACCATTTTCATCCACCAAGCCTGGGCTTTGTACGCCGGAGCCCTGACACAGCAGAGCTGCGTGTGTCTGCCGCAACAACTTTATTCCTAGATCTGACACATCTGAACATTTGCGGAGCAGCAGGCTTTGCAGCTGACTGAGTTCCAAAGAATCAGCGGAGCTGAAAAACACAGTGGAGCCATCCACTGCATTTGTTGCCCCTGTCCCTTAGCAAAATGCATTGTCTTTGACCTGTCCTTACCTTAGAGAATGTAGAGCCCCCAAACTTGTCTTGAACCTTGGCTTCTCTGAGGATCCCACACACAAATTTTACCTCACGATTAAAGCTTCTGAGGTGCATTTCCTGTCAGTCTCTAACAATACAGGAGTTCTCTAGATAAGCCAACATGAGAATCCACCACAGCCTTAGCTTATCTCCTGACACCCAAATAGCTTTAGATTCTCCACCTCCATGATGAACTCCCCTTACTTCCAACGAGTCACTTGCAGTGCACACATCTAGTGCCTCGGTCACACTCCAGCTTCAGCAAGATTCAAGTCCTGGATGTTAGTGATAGGCGAGTAATGTTACAATCTCTATAGTGCATTACTGGTGCATGTAACAGTAGGGGGCCGAGTTAATCACGGGTCACCAGGGAGCAGGCAGAGGGAGAGGATTGGTGCTAACATGGTGAGAGATGCAGAGCTTGTAACTCCCCCACAGAGGCAGTTGCTCCCTGTGCTGAGTTGATAGTGGCTGGAGGTTCAAAAACCCGTCTTTTGACTTGTAAATGGAGCACATTGGATCTGAGCTCCTTGAGAGAGACGCGTGGAGCCCCAAAGCCAGGGTTAGCCTCTTTCCGAAGGACAGCTGCATTCCCATGAAATATTTTGCTACGGTCTTTCACGCTCGCTCCTGGGACATCGTTCCTCTTAATTGTATCTGCACAGGACATGCTGTGGGTCCGCCCTCTATTTCACATCCACTTCATGTCTCATTGGCCCACTTGACTTATAAGCTATTTGTAGATGCTGTTTGCTGACCCCTTTCTGCTCCACTCCTTCTGCAGCTGGAGCCTCCCAGGTCAAATGGAACAAGAAAAACGCCAACTGTTTAGCAACCAGCCATGATGGGGATGTCCGTATCTGGGACAAGCGGGTGAGTTCCCGTTAGTCTCTGCATGTTCCGTATGTGGGATTGAGGTGCCCTGCCAGTCCCACATTTCTTTTCCTTCCTTCCTTTGTTTCCCACCCCTCTAAATGATCAGTTTGAGGAGAGTGCGGTGCCAGTGGAGTCTGAGATTGAGGGAGGGCTATATATTAGGCCTCCCTCTCTCTGAAAACATACCCCTTAGCACCTTGCTTTTGGCTTCTTGGTGGATACTAGTTGCATCAAATATGAAAGCGCCCCCTTGCCCAGTGCACTGATGTATTTGATTCCTATGGAACTTTACCTCAGAACTTCACAGTCACTTTTCTCTAGCCTACAAGCCATTGTTTATCTTTCTCTCTGGCTGGTGACCTTTCCTGAATGTGGGGGTGGGGGAAAGCACCTTCTTTACCCGGCAGGATTGGGCAAGATTTCTTGCTCCTAAGAGCTAGCTTGGTGAGAATGAAGATACCTCTGATTGCAGAAACCCAGCACTGCAGTGGAGTACTTGGCAGCGCATCTCTCTAAAATCCATGGTCTGGATTGGCATCCGGACAACGAGTACATCCTGGCCACTTCCAGCCAGGACAACTCTGTCAGGGTAAGTGCCCAGGGCTCTCGGAGGGATTGTACCAGGACCATCCTAAGGGGCTGACCCAGCTGCCACTGAAATCACTGGGCATCTGTCCATTGACTTCAGCAGGAACTAGATCTGGTGTTAGATACAACCCTTTACAGCAAGTCTTGTGGCGGTCAGTGCACGTGTGTCCCCCCGAGTCAGAGTGTCTGAGGCTGGTTGCCCCCGCTTTGGGGCCATCTCAGCTCCATTAGTGCAAGGATGTCTCTAACGACACTGTGGAGCACCTGGTGCACGTCTGGCGCTTTCTCGGAGCAGAGAGTTGCACCGAAAATCCCCTCCAAGAGCGAAGCTCACTGGCTTGTTTTCTGTTCTGTTGAAGTTCTGGGATTACCGTCAGCCTCGAAAATATCTCAATATCCTCCCATGCCAGGTTCCAGTCTGGAAGGCGAGATACACGGTGAGTGTGAACACCTGTCACTCTGCTCCATAGCCTTGCTAGAGCCTGGGATGGCCCAGGGAAATTACCTAATGAGGGACCCTCCCCAGGGATCATTAGCACTGATTTTGCCCACTGGCTTTTATTAATCTGACCTAAAAACCTCAGTTACAGCACGGATCAGTCTGAGTGGGAGAGCATCTTCTGTGAGAACCAGGCTCCTGGGAGGGGGTGCCTAACGATGTGAAACTTGGATCTTTCCCAGAGGACTGTAGTGGAGACCCCTATACATGGGGCTTGCAGCTGGTGTCTAAAACCTGAAGAAGGCCCTGCAGGTTTAGTTCAGCAGTTCCTTATACCCTCTCTCTGCTCCGTCACTAACGCACATTGCAGAGATGGAGACGATGCGCTAGGAGCAGCACTGAAGCAGCCTGCCCATGCCTCTCTCACAGTCTCTACTAAGAGATTTTATCTCTTGAGTCTCTTCTGTGAGGGCTTTTTAACCATGCCCACGTATTTTAATGGGCCGTTGCAGTTTTTATGTAACGTGCTGTCTTTAGTGTGAGGTCCAAGGCATTTAAAGCACAAGTTGTTCCTCAGCTTTGGCTATGTCCACTTGAAACATAAAAACCACGGCAGAGAGTCACAGAGCCCAGGTCAACTGACTTGACTAAAAACAGCTGCGTAAAAGTTTCCACTTGGGCTGGAGCCTAGGCTCAAACCAAGCGAGGGAGGAGGTGTCAGACCCTGAACTCCAGCCTGAGCAGGAACGTCTGTGCTGCTGCTGTTAGTCCAGTTGGGCAACCCCAAGTCAGTTGACCTGGGCTCTGAGACCTGTTGCGGCAGGGGTTTTTTGCACATAGCCTTTGACACCTGGCTAGGTGTTCATCATCAGGTTGTATTCGCTGTCTTCTGCAGACACCAGAATGAGCCTTCCATCACCTCTCCCTCCCTCTGGCCCTGTACCACGCCTGGTGTGTATGTGCAACACATAGTTATAGTTTAGTGTTCCATTGCAGCGTCAGGACCCCAAACAACTGCGAGTGCGTGAGAGCAAAGAGCAACACTCCCCTGTCTAGGTTGATTGTACAGGCTGAGCCAAACAGCACAGAGCAGCAGGAATGGTGGATGAAGAGGTGGTGCTAAAATTTCTGTCACTGGTGCCAGGCAGGGTTAGTAAGAAGCAGAAGGAAATGGCTGGTTTTAAATGAGCTGTGGTGAATACCTCTTTCAAGCACGGTGCATCCCTCTCCTTTCAGGGCATGCTGAGTCCTCTAGCATGGTAATCCCCTTTGAAAGCTCTTCACAGTAGGATTGGCTCCTGAGACCTTACAGTCCTCCCTGAAAGCAGCCCATGGCAGTACTAGGATGTGCCCTAGTGCCAGTGTGAACAGGAGCATGTTGGAAATTATGATCAGGGCGGTATGGGGGAGTGAGAGCAGTGAGGCTGATCGTTGTGCAGCTCTGGGTGTGCTTCTCTCCCCCAGCCTTTCAGCAACGGGCTGGTGACCGTGATGGTTCCGCAGCTGCGGAGAGAGAACAGCCTCCTCCTTTGGAACACTTTTGACCTGAACACGCCAGTTCACACCTTCGTGGGACACGACGACGTGGTGCTGGAGTTCCAGTGGAGAAAGCAGAAAGAAGGTAGGCGCAGGACTGGGACTGCTGTTCTCATGCAGCTGCCGTTTGTGCATGGCGGTGGCTGGAATCTGCCTTGCGGCTGCCATACTCAAGCAATTGCCTTTCTGCTCTTGTCACTACTTGAACTAGCCTCTATCTCAGGGGTGGGCAAACTACGGCCCGTGGGCCACATGTGGCCCGCCAGCCATTTTTATCCGGCCCGTGAGCGTAAGCCAGGGCGCAGGGCCGGGCAAGGGTGCCGCGCTGTGGAGCCCCCGCCCTCCCAGCCTGGGAGCAGGCTGAGGGCGGGGATCCACGGGCCCTGCCCTCCTAGCCTGGGCCAGTGCGGCGAGTTATGGCGCCCTGTGCTCCTGGCCTGGCCCAGCGGGCGAGCTGTGGGATTCCATGCTCCCAGACTGGCGGCCCAGCCCAGTGCAACAAGCCGCAGGGCCCGTGCTCCCGGCCCGGCGAGCTGCAGGGCCCCATGCTCCCAGCCATGTGGCCCAGCCCAGCGCCATGAGCGCTGGAGCTCCCAGCTGAGTATGTAAGTGGAGCGGGGGCCTAGGTGATGGGGTCCTGGTGGGTGATGGTTAGGGCGGGGGGATCTCGGGAGGAGGTAGTGAGTGACCAAAGCACAGGGGCTTGAATTGGGGGTGGGGTTCCAGGGAGTGGTGGTTAGGGTGGTGGGGCCTCAGGAGCGGGCAGTCAGGAAACAAAGAACAGGGGGGCTTAGATAGGGGGTGGGGTCCTGGGGGGAGGTTAGGGTCGGGGGGGTCTCTGGAAGGGGCGATCGGGGACAAGGAGGGGAGGGGCATTGGATGGGTCAGAGGGTCTGAAGGGGGGCAGGAAATAGGTGGGGGTTGAATAGGGGGTGGGGTCAGGCTGTTTGCCCTACCCAGCCCTCCACACAGTTTTTAACCCCAATGTGGCCCTCGGGCCAAAAAGTTTGCCCACCCCTGCTCTATCTGCTTTCCAGTCCCCACAGAGTGTAGTTTATTGGTACGTGTCCTGTTTCATGCGGCCATGCAAACCACTCCCAGGCTAACGGAGCCAATCGATAAGAGTGCAGAGTGGATCACCAGTGACTCTCTCATTTCCACTATCCCGTCAGTCTGTTTTTAAATGGATTTTTCAGACTAAATTGCACAACAATAAGATCATTGCATAAAGCGAAGAAAAAAATTCAAAACTGAGTGAACCCTCCAAAATTCATCGTTTATGGAACAGGAAAAGCAAGTCCACAAAGATCAGGATCATCCCTTGCAATAAAAGCTGCATTTTCAGTAGCACCCACATACTCAGTACACTATCCAAGGGAAGTGGAGCCATGGGGAAAGGAACCTCCTGCCAATTTTCACACCCTAGTCAGTCATTTTCAAATATAGAAAATCTCACAAAAAGGTCAGATAACCAAACAGGGCAGTGAGAGCGCACACAGAGCTTTAACCAGCACAGCTCCACTGCTGGGATCTCCTCTCTCGCTGTAACCACAGTCCCATGGTCCTTGATTCACCCCAGGGCATGTGATACTACTGCCCTCTTTGGGTACAGGGCATGGACTTTCTATCATTTTGTTTGCCCTGCTCAGTGGTGAGGCTGGCAGCTGTGGTGCAAACCACCTATCTACATAGATTTAAACAGGACTAATTTCTTCTCCAGAGCGGGTCCCCAGGCTCCCCTCCCAATCATTAATGGAATTTTTGTGATGGCACTTAGGAAACTTCTTCCTTTGGTTTTGCTGTTCTCTTCCCATTGAATTTTCATGCTGATCAGTAAGTAGTGTGGCCTAGTGACTAGAATACTGCCCTGGGCCTCAGGAAACTTGGGTTCTTATCCCTAGCTCTGCCACTGGCGTGCTGGGCAAGTCACATCCCTCTCTGTGCCTTTGTTTTCCCTTTCTGTACAATGTGGATAATGACACTGACCTTGGTAACACACTTGGATATCTACTGAAAAGAGCTGTGCAAGGCGGGGTGTGCGTGTGTTTGATTCTTATTAACCTCTTACTGTGTCTGCCTGCGCTCGTAACCTTACAGAGGCAGCGGCAGCAGACAAAGTTGTCCCAGATTAGCTAAAGGTGTTATTTAAACTGATTTAGTTAAACTGGGAGACCTTAGTATGTGGACACTCTTATGTAGGTTTAAACCTGGGCTGTCTCAGTTTAATTGCAATGGTATATTTACAGGCACAAGCTAAACAGCACAAGCCAGTTTTAAACCTGTTGAAGTGCATCCACACACAAAGTTAACTAAACTGTTTTGAAACTAGTTTAAGTGAAATCGAGGCTGTATGTAGAAAAGTGTCAGCCAATTGAGGGCTGGGACTTCTGTAGCATTACAGCCTCAGGTCCTCCAGAGATTCCCAAAATCCTAAAGGGGGACAGAAGCCCGGATTTGATATTCCAAATGTAGAAAAACTGTCATGCTCTCTGCATCATATACTAGATGTTACAGGCGAAAACCGTGTTTTCTTCTTCGCAGTTCACTTTTATGTTGTTACTTGCATTTTCAGCTACACAACAGTGTGATGCTCTAAAAATAAGTGCCTCCTAGTAGAGCTGATTCATTTCCCACATGAAAACTTTCACTGCAAAATGTATTTTTACCTGCATTGCAGTTTCCTCCTCTGTAACTCCAGCAGCATTCTTATCCTCATTTTACAAATGTGGAAACTGAGGCACAGAGTGGCACAGTGACTTGACTTGCTGTGACCTTGGACAATATCAAAGGCAGGAATAGAACCCAGGAGTTCTGTCTCCCACTCCAGCATCCTGTCTCCTGGACCTAGCTACTTGGTTCAGTCCATTTATATCATAAATAGAGTCAAGTCTGTTTTCTGTTACTTCTAGAAATTATTCTCTTCGTTTAGGCTCCAAGGACTACCAGCTGGTCACGTGGTCTCGTGACCAGACGCTGAGGATGTGGCGGGTTGACTCCCAGCTGCAGAGGGTATGCAAAGCGCTTTTGGCGTTGGACTGGGGACAGCACCATCATTTACTTATATGAAGAGTGACTGACGGCATCATGGAGAGCTCAAGCACAAGGTCTCTAGGTGCCATCCAGCCTTCTCACTCACAGCTCAGCCCCCCAAGGGTGTCTCTACACTGCACCCTTCTTTCAGTGGCATGGAGTGTACACACAGAGTAGACAGTAAGGCACAGCTTAGACCAGTACAGACATACCATCCTGAGTACATACTGCATATGGTTCTCTCCTTGCCATTTACACGTCTGAATGCTGCCTGCCTTTCCTGGGGCCCTTCCTCACTGTGGGGAAAGATGCTTGTACGGAGGAAAGGCTCTGATAGCTCCTCGGTGCTGGAGCTGCAGGGAAAAACTCCAGCAGCGGGGAAAGGTTTTCCCTCTGCTGGAGCCTTTCACTCACAGGTGGAGCTGCACATCAGTGTGGATGCGGTGTGCTTTCTCACTGCAGGATATGGCTGCCGGTTCGCTGCTTGCCACCACCAGGATGTGTAGTGTAGACAGAGCCTAGCTGATCTGTAATGTACAGCAGGCTGCATTGTGCTCCGGACAAATGTCTGCTAGGCAGAAGGTTTCCCACTGGACATACAGAACCTCAAAGGCTTCACAGGAGCAGCAAGACTATTTTGTTACTCAAGTGATTATTCCTGACAGGAGGCCTGCTGTAACAGCAGGTGCACTACGAAGTGGTGGTGTCCGGGATCAGTGAGAAGGGTTACCAACTGCCCCAAGCTACCTGCAGAATCTAAAACTCTCCAGCAGGCAATGCCTCTGCAGACCCCCACACACCTGGGCACAGATGGCTCAGTGCTGCAGGAATCCAGCCCTTCTAGGGAGTCAAGGCTGAGACTATGGGCACCCACTTCTGGCGTGCAAAGCTCTGATGGGGACCTTGGTCTCACTGGCCTCCCTTGCATTCCGATTGGTGAGAGGAGCAGCTCTTGGACCCATCGCCTCCAGCCGGATCACGCTGTGTCCCGTCATTCATTAGCAGTAATCCTGGTTTGGTTTCTTGTTAGGCAGTTTTGCATTAGATTTCGCCTATGTCCAGACTCATTTATATGCCAGGGAGATGCTCATGAGTAAGGCTGGTAGTTTGCCATGGCAGTGCGCTTGTTCGGTCATTACTGTGTCCTTCTGCCTCCCCACATTTGTCTGTTCACCCTCTCCGGTGTCTTGTAAATCCAGGCTGTGAGTTCTCTGGGCCTGCTGGCTATCTGGGCATTGCCCAGCCCGGTTGGGTCATGGCCCTTAATTTGGGGCTGCTAGTCCCAACCATAGTGTAAATAACAATGGCAAAAATGCAGAAGTTCTAGTACTAACTTTAAAGCAAAGCAAGTTGTGGCACATGATATTCTAGCTGGTACTGATCAGTTTGTCATGAGATGGTGTTAGAAAATCAAATCTCCTTTATTTTAGAAGAAAGCTTGGCTAACCGCTCATTAATCTACCCCCTGCTTGCTACACAGAGCCACGTTTGCAAGCGATGAGGGCAGATGTCGTCGAGCAGACTGGGTGGCAAAGGTCAGGCCTCTTCTGATTAAAAGCCAGGGCGCCGGCAGGAAAGCAGTGCCAGGGTCTTTGTGATGTGGCTGTTGCGCACACGCCCACCTGGCTAATTTAAGCTCCCTGGAGAGATGAGCTGCTGTATGATTCCTCGTGTATTTTGGGCTGCTTTTGTTTGATCCCTGTGACCCAGCACGTGGGTGTGCTTGTTCTTTCAGCTGTGTGCTAACGATATCTTGGACGGGGTTGACGAACTCATTGATGGGATTGCCCTCCTGCCTGAGCCAGATAAGACCCTTCCCACCCAGGACTCTGAACCCCAGCATAGCTCCGGGCATGCAGACGAGGAAGGTGAGAGAAGTTCTTTTGCTATTTGAAATGGAAATCTTTTGGTGATCATCTCTAAGCCAGTGGTCATTTGTGCTCTGAGTAAGAGACTGACACATGCCTGCTTAACCGTCCTTGTGGGAGGATGGCTGCCACGACCCGGCCAAGAAAGGGTAACTCACCTGTGAAAGGAAGACACCCCCTGCCTCCCCGCCCCAAAGCAAACTGGTTCCTTGTCTCTATTGTTAGTAGCATTGATTTGTAGGGCGGAATTGCCTCGGGGGCTTGGGCATGGATTATGGCCCCATCATGCCAGGCTCTGGGCAAAGGCAGACCTAGAAAGGTGGTTCCTGCTCCATGAAGCTTACCATTGAAGTGTAAGACCGGAGACAGCAGGTGGATGCAGACAGATGGGGAGTCCAAGGAAGTTGGTCAGTGTGATGGGCAGTGGCCTGGCACACCAACTGCCTAGCCATTGTCAGTGTTTCATAGGTATCCCATCTGAGGGGCGTTCTTAGAAGGGATCTGAAGGAGGTCAATGAGGTGGCTTGTGGATGTTTGCTGGGAATGTCTCGTTTCCAAAGGGCAGCACGAGAGCGCAAAGTGGGTTGTCTGCAAATGAAACAAGGGAGCAGCTGAGGCAGGCATCAGTGTCCCAGCAGCATATAAGTGACGGAGCTAGGTTCCCTCCTCGGTCACTCCCGCAGGGTCCCTATCTTGGCTCTGTTGTCTAGGATTCACAGCTTCACCCCCTCGAGGTTGTGGGGCTTCCTCTCTCCCAGGGTCTACTGCTGTAAGGGCGTTGCCCCCTCCCTCCAGGGCTCTCCCTCTCACTTTCTTTGTGGGTTTTCTCCCTGTGCTCTCTCTTCCCTCTGGGGGAGGGTCCCAGTCCTACCACAGGGTAGGCCAACCCTTCTATTACCCCCATCTGCTTCCAGGCAAACCTGCCCTGTACCTCCAGGGGTACCTGGGACACGGGACAATCCTCCCTATCCCCATGGATGCACTCTACCCACATCCTTTCTTCTGGGATAAGCCACTGCGGATTCACAAAGCACCTCTAGATAAGGGAGCAGGCTGAGGCCATATTCACTAGACCCCGCTGGGGCTTCCTCCCCACCCGCACAGGGATAGTGGCCAATCTGCCCCGCTTTTGCCACTCCGCAACCTTGGTCCATCCACAAAATTCAGCCACCCCACATCCATCTTCGGACAGTCCCAGCGCTTATGCCCCGGCTGTCCACATCGCCAGCACATGAGCTTCCCCGGGCGGCTGGGGGTTCCCTTATGTTCCTCCCATCGCTTATCCACCGGCCTCCCCATGGGGTGCTCATGGGTTTTCTTGCCTCCCTCTGGCTCTCGCGGAGTCCGGTGCTCCCTCGACAGGAAGTCAGCCTCTGCATACTCCTCCGTTCTTTGGACGGCAGTTTCTAGGGTGGCCAGCTGATGTTGCTGCACCCATTGTCAGGGAGGGTCTGGATAAAACTTAGTCCTGTCATGAGTGCAGGGGACTGGACTAGACGACCTCTCAAGGTCTCTTCCAGTCCGATGATCCTATGAAACACAGCACCTCTTGTCCTAGTTTAGAGCACCCTTAATGAGCCGTGACCGTGGCTCTTTCCTCTTGACCTGGCAGCTCCTGTGCTCTTATGGGGCAGAATGTGCTCTCTTGCCTCTCCCTGCTACTAAGAGTTAACCCTTTTGCTGTCCAATGGGGCGTAAGATACGTTCACCCTGTCAAATTGCTTCATCAGTTTCCATTGACTCAAGTTTTTAAGCTTTCCTTTTCAGCCATGAGGGCTGGATTTTTTTGTTTAAAGCAGAGAGTAGATTCTTCAGTAAATGCTGTGCCCACAGGCTCAAAGAACGTGTGAGACTCCACTGTTCTGTTTGTATCTTCCCAGTCTAAAACTGTTGTGAAGCACGGATGTGTGCAGTTAAACACTTGCTGCTGTTCACCCCAGACGCAGCTGCATTTCAGCAGTGGACGCAGCAATCCATCTGTTAACATTTGTACAGCGTTTTGGGATACTTGAGGAGAACAACGCTCTGTAAATAAGGCCCAAACCCACCTTCCTCCAACAGGCTGTTTGGCAATTTGAGATCCTTCGGAATCCAGATGACTACGCAGGCTCTTGAGGTTTTGACACTAGACCAGCGGGGAGGTGGAAGAGAAGTCGTCTCTCCTCCCAAACTTCCCATGCCAGGGAATCACAGTGGTGATGTGTTAGAGGATTAGAGTAGTGTCTTTTGCTCAGGAAATGATCACCTTCTTCCTTGAGAGCCACTGGCCTTTGTTGAGCCATTTATCAGCCCCTGTTGCAAGGCATCTAAGCACTATGATACAATCCCAAATACTAATTAACAACCAAATACAATACCCAGCCAAATACAACAGCCAAAAAAAATCTGGTCCAGAGCTAATCAAAGTATTCTCAGGGAAACCCCCAACAAAGATGATGACTAGATGAAAAAAAATAATAGGCCAGCAGAATTAACTAGAACTTGCCTCATGGCCTAAAAATAACCTCAGGTGGAGACCACAGCAGATTTCTCGTGAAGGTCATTCCACAACCAAGGGCTGGCCATCATGCGGTATCTACCCTCGACATGGTGCTGACTAAGCGTACAGAGAGAGTCAACACAATCCAGATGACTGTAACGGTCAGGAAGGGCCACAGGAAGAGGTACAATAATAAATGGTCAAAGCCTCTGAAACTCTCACTGAGTTTTGCCTTGCTCACGATTCCTGTTTTCCTGTTGTGTGACCTCAGTCGTTTAAATGTGTTCTGGCTTTGCAAGGCTATTATTGGCCTTCAGGGAGAACTACCTGGAGTGCTTGTGCTGGGAGAATGAGTGAGGTGTAAGAGTCCATCTCCTTTCTAATGGACAGAGCCTGCTCTCTGTGGGGATTGGCTGTCTCAGAATGGTGGCCAAGCTAGTGCCATCCCTGTGTAAATGGCCCCAGCTCAGGAGAAGGGAATCTTTCTCCTGTCTGCATGCTTTAGCTGTTGGACAGGCCACATGAGCAGTAGACGTATGCGTTTAGATGTGCACTCTGAACCTTTGCTTGGAATTCGCCTTGCCAGAGCTCTAGACCCCTTTGCCACATTAAACGTGCAGGTGACTAGCACAAGTAATAATAAACCCAGCAGCCTCCCAAAGCCAGGGAAGCAAATGAACCCTGGCTCTTGCTGCACCCTTCCCTCCTTGAGAGCCTGGCTCATTTGATGGCTTTACAGTGTGTCCTAAAGCCACCAGATTTGGGCTGTCTTGGTGCAGGGGTGAATTCCAAAGCACAGAGCCCTAGCTGGGCGTCAGAAGCTACAGTTCTGCTGCCCTCTGCTCTGGTAATATCACATGGGAGGGTCTCTCTTGAGTAGTTAGGACCCAATCCAGTTAGGGCTTTGTAGATTAAAACCAAGCCTTAAACTCCACCTGGAAAACAGGGGGCAGCTGGCCATGCTTTGCAAAGGATGGACTCTCCAGGGCCCCATCCGGCCTGCGATTCTTCCTGCCGCTTTCAGAGCGTGTTGTGTCTCTGGCCCAAGGGCTGGGCCCAGCTCCCAGGCAGCTGAATGGTACCATGGTCACATGCTCTTTCATGGGTGTGTGCCTGTTGCCGTGGGCACCTTGTGCACTAGGAGATTCTCTTTCACAGCCTGTGTTTTCTGTTTCTCCTGCCAGCTTTAAAGGAAGATTTCCAGAACAACCTCCTGGTGGGAAGAAAATCGGACCAGCTGGGGCTGCCACAGACACTGCAGCAGGAATTTTCCCTGATCAATGTGCAGATCCGTAACGTCAATGTGGAGGTAGAGGGAGAATTTCCTCCCGCTGACAGAAGGGGACATGGGAGGACTGGATCACCCAGTGTCTTGTGCTGGGGACCCTCTCTCAGCACTACGAGGCTGATTGCTTTAAACACTTACGTTGGGCTGTGGATGCAGGACGTTCCCCAGGCCAGTGGTAGGATGGTCACGGGTACAGGGAGTGGGAGGTGCCGGTATTTCTAGGCCACAGATGCACAGGGTGGCAGAGGGGTGGGGAGGTATTTCCTAGGCCACAGCTCCTGTCTCTCTAAGTGGCAGACTGGGGAAATCGGCCTGGAAGGAAGGCACTGGAAGAAGTTCCCCAGTGCTGACGTTCTCTGGTGGGGCGGTGGCTGGATCCCAGGTGTGGTGATGGTGTGATTCCGAATGGCTTGTGCCCCTGAAACTCAAGTTTCAGACCTACGATTGGGGGCCCCTAATGAGGAAGGTGGGGAGCCCTGAAGCTCCTTCTGCCCCACCTCTCCCGTCCCCCAGTTGGTGGTTCGGGAAGCAGCCAGGGAGAGCCTTGGGGTTCCTTTCTCCTACCTAGCAGGCCAGGTGCATTGAATTGGGTGAGCCCCAGAGCCCAGCATCATGATTACTTGCATTATAGTAGAGCCTGGAGGCTGTGACGGAGATCAGGGCCCCTTGTGCAAGGTGCTGTGCATGTGTCCCTAATGAAAGAGCCCGTATCATCTTACTAGATAAGACAAAGGGCTGAAGGGGAGACCGAGGCACCGAGGGACTTGGTCCAGGTCTCTGGTCAGTCAGTGGCAGAATCAGGAGTAGAGCCCAGGTGTCCGGAGTCCAGCTCTGTGCCCCAGCCATTAGGCCACACTGCATCTTAGGGATTGGACTCTCCCTTACACAGCAAGCCCCTGTTTGTGTATGATGCCTGCCAGGAGGAGGCACAGCTGTGTGGCTTAGGGGAGAGCTCTGAAGCAGCTGTCTTGGTAGGTGGTCACAGGGTTTGGCTGGCAGGTGCTGCTCTTGTCCTCTCGGAGCCGAAGGGCCGGGCTGTCCGGACGGGGTGCACAGGATTAACCCACTGAACGAGGAGCTGCCCAGTGACATGGGACGGACTGAGAAGGCCGTACTAAGAACGGATTCTCCCAGTTCCTGCTGCGGAGTGGGCTGTCTCCCTGCCGTCTCGGCGCAAAGCTGGGAAGTGCTTAGCCAATGCCCCATTTGTGTCTGGAGTTTCTGCTATCTCTGTGTTTGCAGCCCCTGTGCACAGCCTGGCGGGGCCTCTGCAGAGGGACCAGCCCCTTGTGTGGATTTCAGCCGTTGTATGGCTAAAGGCCCTGGCAGGTGTGAGTCAGAAGTGGTTGCTTTTCCTTTTTCAGATGGACGCAGTGAATCGCAGCTGCACAGTGTCTGTGCACTGTGGCAACCAGAGAGTCAAGATGCGGGTGATGTTCCCTGTGCAGTATCCCAATAATGCTGCACCCTCCTTCCAGTTTGCCCCCACTACCACTATCAGCTCCACAATGAAGGCAAAGCTGCTGAAGGTAGGGATGTGTGCACACGGAGAGGTGCAGGGGGAGGAGGTGCACTGTGCATCTGGTATGTGGAGCCCAGCTGCATGACATGTTCGACTGCTCAAGTCCAGGATGGGGACGCTGAGGGCTGAACGTGACTTGCAGATCATTGCTCAGGAGCTGATGTATTTTAGGCTTCCTGGGCTGAGTTTTCTTGACCGTTTCACAGGAGTAGTTCAGGTCGTTTTTAACCTGGTGTGTAACTTGCACCAACACAACATACTTGCTGTCAAATTTCATTGTGTGTGTGGGCCCCGAGGAAACCAACTGGAGGGCTTCCTAGAACACCCTGTTGCCCCATGGTCTCACACAGATACACCCCACACCTGCTGCTACAATAACAGCCTGGCAAAATGCCCTCCATCCCAGCTACGCGGAGATCACAGGGCTTAGATGGGATATTGCTACGGAACACTTTGGCCGCTGCTCCTCGTTAAGCCCTTCTAAAGCTCCGCTGGGCTCGGTTTTTACCAGTTGCCCTTTTTTTAAATGTAGGGACTGAGCTGAGTTTTCTGGGTAACGTTTGTAGAGCCTCTACTAATCCCTTGTCTTCTCCCTGCTCCAAGGCTGGCTGCTTATGGGTGGTTGGCACTTGGCTTCCAGCTGCTGAAATTCTTTCATCAGGAGTGAGAGCTGCCTTCCCCTGGGTGCTGCTGTAAGGAGCAGGGTAGCAGCTCCCAGGGGACGCTGTCCTGCCTGGAATCTGGGAGAGGAGGAGGAGAAGTAGCGGGGGCCCAGTACCAACAAGAAGCAGATCTTAAACATGCCGATCTTGGCCTAGATCTCCCAGACCTTTGTGACAAAGTGAAGAGGCCAAGGTCCTAGAAAGAAATACCAATTTACATAGGACCGAGAGAAAAACAGTGATCCAGATGTATCCCTGCTGCAAGTGCATTGTTGACTTCATTGGATGTACACCAGGGATGCTGTTGGCCCATGGTGATGTGCTCTGCTGCCAGTGTTTGAAGCCGCACTAGGGGAATGATCTGTGTTTGCTGAGTGGAGGGGGCAAACTAGGACCAGTGGTTATTGTCAGGAGGGAGGCTGAGAGCAGTAAGATTTAAAAGATTCCCGGGCTTATTAACGTCTGTCTGAAGTACTTCTCTGTCCCCAATCAGTGTAGAACCGAGCATCTCACCACTTTCCTGCACACCCCGGGAGGCAGTAGATCTGCAGCAGAACCAGGAGTTGAACCTGAGCCTCCAGCCATGTTCATTTGTTATTTCTATTGCATTAGCACATAGGAGCACCTCTCCTGGAGCTGGACCCCACCGTGCTAGGCACTGTACAAACCCAGAGCAAAAGGATGGTCTGTGCCCCAAAAGGCTTCCTTCCCAACGAATAGCACGGTGTGTTTCTGTAGCACCTTTACTGTAGGGGTCTGCAGCCTAAGGTGATGTAATTTTTGTCACCACTGGGTGATGGGTCAATAGTCACAGATAGCCAAGGATACACAGTGCACCTGTGGCAGAGCGAGGAACAGACTCCAGTGATCTGACAGCCAGGGCTGTGCCTTAACATGACAGTCCTCCTGAAAGCAGAGCGCGGGTCGGTTTGCCTGTACCGAGGGCTCCGGGAGGTCTTCCCTGGACCTCCAGACTCCCGGTATGGACTCTGGCAGCTCAGCTGCTTTGCAGATGAAGAGCTGGTGGGGAGGCGCGGTCATGGGGAAGATGACCCAAGCTGCATCTTGTGCCTCTTCCAGATTTTGAACGACACTTCCCTGCAGAAGGTGAAGCGGAACCAGAGCTGCCTGGAGCCTTGCCTGCGTCAGCTGGTCTCCTACCTGGAGTCCGTTGTGGTAGGAAAGATTGCATGCTTTTCCTGCTTTCCTCCTCTCCCTTCACCTTCCGCCTTTGCAGAGCTCCCAGCCTAGTCAGACACCCCGTGTGCCATTGGTGAGCTCTGAGACACAGCCTGTGTAGATATCTGTTGAATGGGGTGGCGAGGAGGGCAAACTGAGCATGTGATTGAATGCATGCAGTTCCCAAAATCAGACCCTGAGTGTTTGCTGCTCCCTGCGTTCAGCAGTTGGTCTCCTGGCTTTGTACTCCCAGCCTGTGCCAGCAGGGGTCGCTGCAGGGATGTGTGAGGAGGGCTAGCAGTGGGGGAACTTACAGCTCCTCCTCTCCTTCCAGTAGGTGTCACTGGGCGGGGGGGGGTTGTGTGGGGGGAGAGCTGGCTCTGGGAAATGACCATGTGGGAGAAGCTATAAAGAGCTGAAATATTAACTCTTGTTTGGGCTTAGGGTGACCAGACAGCAAGAATCGGGAGGGGGTGGGGGATAATAGGAGTCTGTATTAAAAAAAAGCCCCAAATATCGGGACTGTCGCTATAAAATCGGGACACCTTAGGGTGACCAGATCGCGAGTGTGAAATATCAGGACACATTGGGCAAGTGGGGTGAGTGGGAAGGAGAAGAGTGTTGCAGTGTTGCAGGATATTTTGCGCCCTAGGCAAAATTTTTACCTTGCCCCCCCCCCGCCCCTTTACCGGAGCATTGCTTATTATAAACCTTTTAAATGAATATCGAATAATGAAATGTAGCATGGGGCAGAGGGTTGGGGTGCGGGGGGAGGACTCTGGCTGCGACTGGGGATAAGGTGTTTGGGATGTTGGAGGGGCTCAGGGCTTGGGTAGAGGATTGAGGGTGTGGTGGGGAAGCTCTGGCTGGGGCTGGAGATGAGGGGTTCGGGGTGTGGGAGGGGCTCAGGGCTTGGATTGAGGGTGCGATGTGGGGGGGAAGCTATGACGGGGGTGTGGGCTCTGGGGTGGGGCAGGGTTAGGGATGAGTTTGGGGACAGGCAGGCTGTTCCGGGACTGGGGCCAGAGAGGAGGACTCCCCCCAGCCCTTTCCCTCCCGGCAGCAGCAAGCTCTGGGCCAGGGGGGCCCCTTTCCTGCCCACCCCCAGCAGCAGCAGCACACTCACCGTCACTGGCAGAAGAAAATGGTGGGCACTAGGACCCTGCGGCAGCAGTTGCTGCAGGGAGACACACAGGGACGCTTTGGCTCTGGGGGCAGCAAGGGGGGACACTTGGGGGAGGCGGCTGGAGCTGGGTTGTGGGGGGGGCAGTTGGGGGTTCTCTGCCCAAAGCCCCGTCCCTGCAGCTCGCCACATGGAGACCTCCCCGCCTCTCTGCCTGCCCGGGCCGATGTGCCCCTGCGCCGGTGCCTGGCCTCCTGCAGTCCCAATATCGGGACACAAGGGCGTCACGACCGATGTACAGTCGGGACGTGGGACAAGTCCCCTAAAATCGGGACATCTGGTCACCCTATTTGTGTTCGTGGGTTCCTGACATCAGGACACGCGGTCAGCGGTGCAGGCTGGGCTCTGATCCTTCCACCCTTCAAAGTTTTTCTCTTTAAACAAAGCTAGTGAGGTGGGTTTGAACTAGGCATGGTCTCTGCTGGCCTATGCCCTCAGATTTCCTAGGGACTCATTACAGGCAGGCTGGCCCTGTGCCAGGTCTGTCCGTGTCCCCCTGTCCCTTCCCCCGACGACTTGGCCCCTAGTTTGTCTCTGTTGCAATGCTGGGAGCAAGTTTTAGTCCCCAGGGAAGCTTGGGGGTTCCTTCCTGGGTTTCATTGGGTTTGGGTTTTATTTACTTGTTTGTGTCCTATGTGGCTTGGGCCAGCCACCACTGTCTAAAACAAATTATATCAGTCCTCATCTGCAGCAGCCCCGCTATCCCATCCCTGTGCCCAGCCTCCACCCCATAAACCCAGACCTCTGACTTGCAGCCCCGCCCCCACCATTCAATTCCTACCCTCCCCTGACCCCACCCCCCAGCTCTGCCAGTGCCCCTCAGGCCTGACCTGCAGCCTCCCCTCCCCCTGTTCCACTCCTTCCCCCCCCACACACCCCACCCCCAGCTCTGCCGGTGCCCCTCAGGCCTGACCTGCAGCCCCCTGCCCTTCCACTCCTCCACCACCCCACCCCACACACTCATGGACTTTAAGGTCAGAAGGGACCATCATGATCCTCTTGTGATTCTAGTCTGACCTCCCGCACAACGCAGGCCACAGAATCTCACCCACCCACTCCTGTTGTAGACCCCTAACCGAAGTCTAAGCTATTAAACCATGATCTGAGGACTTCAAAGACTTCAAGGTGTAGAGACTCCTCCAGCAAGTGAATTGTGCCCCATGCCGCAGAGGAAGGCGAAAACCCCCCAGGGCCTCTGCCAATCTGCCCTGGAGGAAAATTCTTTTGTGATCCCAAATATGGTGATCAGCTGAACCCTGAGCATGTGGGCAAGACTCATCAGCCAGACACCCAGGAAAGAAATCTCTGTAATAACTCAGATCCCACCCCATCACAGGCCATTGGGCATTCATATTTACCGATAATAGTCATAAATTAACCAATTGCCAAAATTAGCCTATCCCATCATACCATCTCCTTCATAAACTGATCAAGCTTAGTCTTGAAGCCAGATAGGTCTTTTGCCTCCACTACTCCCCTTGGAAGGCTGTTCCAGAACTTCACTCTTCTGATGGTTAGAAACCTTCATCTAATTTCCAATCTAAACTTCCTGCTGGCCAGTTTATATCCATTTGTTCTTGTTTTCACATTGGTACTGAGCTTAAATAATTCCTCTCCCTCCCTGGTATTTATCCCTCTGATATATTTATAGAGAGCAATCATATCTCTCTTCAGCCTTCTTTTGATTAGACTAAACAAGCCAAGCTCTTTGAGTCTCCTTTCATAAGGCAGGTTTTCCATTCCTCGGATCATCCTAGTAGCCCTTCTCTGTACCTGTTCCAGTTTGAGTTCATTCTTCTTAAAGATGGGAGATCAGAACTGCACACAGTATTCCAGAGTAGGTCTCACCAGTGCCTTGTATAATGGTACTAACACCTCCTTTTTTTTCCTAGAAACACCTAGCCTGATGCATCCCAACACTGCATTAGCTTTTTTCACGGCCATATCACATTGGCGGCTCATAGTCATCTTATGATCAACCAACACTCTGAGGTCCTTCTCATCCTCTATTACTTACAATTGATGCATCCCCAGCTTATAACTAAAATTCTTGATATTAATCCTAAATGCATGACCTTGCACTTTTCACTATTAAATTTCATCCTATTACTATTACTCCAGTTTACATGGTCATCTAGATCTTCCTGTATGATATTACGATCTACGAGGGTTTAGGCCCCTTGAGCCGGGGTAGCGCGGGTTAATGGCCAGGGTCTATAGAGTCACCCCAAGTTGCAGGGGAGCACGACCTTGCAGCCAGAGTCTGTAGAAAGGGTCACCCACCGAGGGGTGTGGCGGCCTCAGTAGGGAGGCCTGGGCCCACCGCACTCCACTCCACCAGGCCTTGACCCAGGACCCTAAAGTAGCGTAGCACCTTGCCACTGACTCAGCGGGGAGGTCCTACTGAAACACACTGAGATTTCCCGGGCGGGAGGTACCACTCCACCGCCCTCCCTGGGTCATTTCCTACCGGTCTCGCAGTTGGGGCCTCCCAGGCGTCTTCGGCTCCTGGGCAAGCTGTTGAGTCAGTCGCCTCCCCTGGCTTCTCCAGTCACTGGGCTTCAGGCAAGCTTGGGGAAGCTCCAGTTTCCGACACCTTCAGGGGCTGTGGCTGGTCCTCCGCAGGAGCTTCCCAGGTGGGTCCTTCCCCTGCGGCCGCCAGCCCAGAATGAGCTGGACTCCCTTTCTTTATGCTACCTGAGCATTTGGAGCATGCTCAGTCCCGCTGGGGAGGGCGGGACTTCTGCTGTCAATACCACAGGCCTGACCCTGCCTGGGCTAGTGGGGGCTGGCCAGCCCCGTCACACGGTCCTTCTCTGAATTGGCAGTACCTCCCAGCTTTGTGTCATCCGCAGACTTTATTAGCACACTCCCACTTTTTGTGCTGAGGTCAATAATAAAGAGATTAAATAAGATTGGTCCTAAGCCCGATCTCTGAGGAACTCCACTGGTAACCTCCCTCCAGCCTGACAGTTCGCCTTTCAGTATGACACTTTGTAGTCTCCCCTTTAACCAGTTCCCTATCAGTCTTTCAATTTTCATATTGATCCCCATCTTTTCCAATTTAACTAATAATTTCCCATGTGGAACTGTATCGAATGCCTAACTGAAATCAAGGTAAATTAGATCCACTGCATTTCCTTTGTCTAAAAAATCTGTTACTTTCTTAAAGGAGTAGATCAGGTTGGTTTGGCACGATCTACCTTTTATAAAACCATGTTGTATTTTGTCCCATTTACCATTGACCTCAATGTCTTTAACTACTTTCTCCTTTTTTCCAAGACCTTGCATACTACAGGTGTCAAACTAACAGGGCTGTGGTTACCCGGATCCCGTTTTTTTTCCCTTTCTAAAAAATAGAAACTATATTAGCAATTCTCCAGTCATACTGTACAATCCCTGAGTTTAGAGATTCATTAAAAATTCTTGCTAGTGGGCTTGCAATTTCATGTGCCAGTTTCATAATATTCTTGGATGAAGTTTATCTGGGCCCCCGATTTAGTCCCATCAAGCTGTTCGAGTTTGGCTTCTACCTCGGATATGGTGATATCTGCCTCCATATCCTCATTCCCATTTGTCATCCTACTATTGTCCCTAAGCTCCTCATTAGCTTCATTAAAGACTGAGGCAAACTATTTGTTTTGATATTGGGCCATGTCTAGATTATCCTTAACCTCCACTCCATCCTCAGTGTTTAGTGGTCCCACTTAATCTTTCCTGGCTTTCTCCTTATTTCTATGGCTATAGAATCTTTTACTTTTTGTTTTAATTCCCTTTGCAAGGTCCAACTCTACATGGTTTTTAGCCTCTCGCTTTATCCCTACATGTTCTAACCTCAATATGGTAGCTTTCCTTGCTGATTCCCCCCATCTTCCACTCCCTGTATGCTTTCTGCTTTTTCTTAATTACCTCCCTGAGATGCTTGCTCATCCAGCTTGGTCTACAACCCCTGCCTATGAATTTTTTCCCCTTTCTTCAGATGGAGGCTTCTGATAGTTTCTGCAAGTTTGACCTGAAGTAATTCCAGGCCTCTTCTGCCTTTAAAGCCACAAGTTCTTCAGTCCAATCCATTTCGCTAACTAATGTCCTTAATTTTGTAAAGTTAGCCCTTTTGAAATAAAAAAAACCCTAGTTGCAAATCTTTTTTTGTTTATCCTTCCATTCAATTTGAACTGAATTAGCTCATGATCAACTGGACCAAGGTTGTACCCTACAATCATTTCTTCTATGAAGTCCTCACTACTCACCAAAACCAGATCTAAAATAACATCCCCTCTTGTTGGTTCAGCAACTACTTGATGAAGGAATCCATCAGGTATTGCATCTAGGAAAATGTGAGCCCTATTATTATTGCTAGCACTTGTCCTCCAGTCTATATCTAGGAAGTTAAAGTCTCCCATGATCACACAATTCCCATTAGTATTTACTTCATTTTAAACATTAAAGAGGTCTCTATCCATATCCAAATTAGATCCCGGTGGTCTATAGCACACCCCGAGCGCTGTCCCAGGAGAGACTTTAGTAGTTTTCTTCCCCAATGCGATTTTTGTCCAGACGGACTCGGTCTTATCCATTCCATCACTTCTTATTTCTTTACTGTCTACCTCATCATTGATTAGGAAAAACTTTTTCACTAGGAGGGTGGTGAAGCACTGGAATGGGTTCCCGAGGGAGGTGGTAGAATCTCCTTCCTTAGAGGTTTTTAAGGTCAGGCTTGACAAAGCCCTGGCTGGGATGATTTAGTTGGGGTTGGTCCTGCTTTGAGCAGGGTTTGGACTAGATACCTCCTGAGGTCCTTTCCAACCCTGATATTCTATGATTCTATGATATACAGTGCTACCCCACCACCTTTACTTTTGTTTCTGTCTTTCCTAAAGAGCACATACCCTTCGATACCTGTACTCCAGTCATGACTACTGTTCCACCATGTTCCTGTTATTCCTACAATATCTGGTTTCACTTCCTGCACCAGTAGCTCTAGTTCCTCTATTTTGTTACCTAGGCTTCTCGCATTGATGTAAAACATCTTAATTTATGCTGTTTAGCCTCGCAAACGTTCTTTACCCGATTAGGTACAGACATTCTCTCACTAGTATCACCTGTTAGACTGTTATCTACATTACCCTTCCTCCTTATGCCCATTCTCCTACCCACGGCTGTATCCTCTCTTACTTCATTTTCTTCCCTCTCAATGTTAAAAGCTGGCGTGGAGATTACCTGGACATCTTCCAACCATCTTCCCCACCTTCTTAGTTTAAAGCTCTCTTAATCAGTTGTGCCAGCCTCCATCCCAGAAGTCTATTTCCCTCCCTGCTCAGGGGAAGTCCATCCCGAGAGAACGGTCCTCTGTCCATGAATGCCTCCCAGTGGCCAAAGCCCTCCTTATAACACCACTTCCTGAGCCATCTATTGATTATCATCGTCTTGTCACATCTTTTATCACTCTTCTCTAGGAACAGGCAGAATCCCACTGAAGATCACCTGGGCCTCCATTTCCTTAAGCGTCTTCCCCAGCCTGGCAGAGTCTCCCTTGATATGATCCAGCGAGAATCTAACCATATCATTTGTTCCCACATGAAGGACAATCAGTGGATTCTTTCCTCCTCCCGTTAGGATCCTCTTCAGCCTCAGGTCCACATCACATATCTTAGCACCCAGTGGACAGCTCACCCGTCTGTCCTCTGGATCAGCTCTGGTTACCGGCCTGTCTGTCCTTCTCAGTAAGGAGTCCCCAATCACGTACATCTGCCTTTTCCTGGTGATGGTGTGATTCTCAAGTCTATGCCCTGTTCCCTCTGGCTGCAAGTCCTCTGGTTTCCTATTCTCCCTTGCAATCCTTTTCAACCGATGCTGTATTCTCCTGGGGCTCATATTTGGTGTCATCATCTCCATTGACTCTTCCTCTTTTCCTATAGGACTAGCCGCTCTTCTCTTCTTCCCTGCCCTCCCACCTGTGTTGACCACCTGCTGTTCCATACAGCTCTGCCAGTGCCCCTCAGGCTTGACCTGCAGCCCACTGCCCTTCCACTCCTCCACCCACATCGCTGCCAGTGCCCCTCAGGCCTGAGCTGCGACACACCTGCTGTTCTGGGGATGGTCCCCCTTAAAGAGATGTTGGTCGTGTTGAGTTGTGTGGCATCATGGTGCCTGGGACATGTAGCTAAGTCCAGCTCCCCCATCTGTTATGTGTTTCTATAACAGAGGAGTCCAGAGCCTGAAGGCCAAACCTTCTGTGCCATCTTGTCCCTGAGACCATTGGATTTTTGAGCTCTTAACCTCCACTTCCTTGCTCAAGGTAGCCCTGAAACCAAAGGAAGGTGGTTCAGCAACTCTTCAAAGGCTCTCTAAGCTGGGGAGAGGAAGGAGCTTATGCACTGAACACATCCACCACAGAGCAGAAACCACTCCATGTGCTTGACCTCTTCAGGCTCTCAGGACAAGAGGTTGCCCTGGAGCTAGCCTGTGTTGGGTGCACTGGGCTGCTGCCAAGTTGCCAGGCCAGCTGGGCGTCTTGTCTGTGAGGAGAGCTTTCCTCCGAGACTCATAAGAACGGCCATACTGGGTCAGACCAAAGGTCCTTCTAGCCCAGTATCCTGTCTACTGACAGTGGCCAATGCCAGGTGCCCCGGAGTGAGTGAACCCAACAGGTAATGATCAAGTGATCTCTCTCCTGCCATCCATCACCCAGCTCTGACAAACAGAGGTTAGGGACACCATTCCTTACCCAGCCTGGCTAATAGATGAATTTATCCAGTTCTCTCTTAAACCCTGTTATAGTCCTAGCCTTCACAATCTCCTCAGGCAAGGAGTTGCACAGGTTGACTGTGCGCTGTGTGAAGAAGAACTTACTTTTATTTGTTTTAAACCTGCTGCCCATTAGTTTCATTTGGTGGCCCGTAGTTCATATTCTGTTATGTTATGGTTGTGTTGTGTTTGTGGTTATGCTATGTTATAATACAATACTCGCAGCGTGATCTTGGGTAACTTCTGTTTCAGAACCAGGAGGACAGCACCTCTAACAACCCCTATGCTCTGACGAACACCGTAACACCACCATTGCCCACCTTTGCCCGGGTCTCTAATGCCTACGGCTCCTACCAGGATTCCAACATCCCATTTCCACGGACCTCTGGAGCCAGGTTCTGTGGTGCAGGTTGGTCTGACGGCTGGTTTAGAGCGATCCACCAAGGGATCAGTTGGCTGATCTGCCCACTGGAGATCCATCCTGGTCAGTGAGCACTCACCCTGGAGCAAAGGCAGGCTTTGCTCGCTGGCCCCCCAGCAGATAGAGGGCGAGTTAGAGTGCTAGGGCTGTCAGAGTTCTGTAGGAATTGCACTAGTTCGCAAATCTGAGCAGTGAGAGTAGCTCCTCTCTCTAGTTATTTATACCATACTCCTCACTGGAGTATCCCAGCACTTGACAAAGGACAGCGCAAAGTTACAGCTCAAGGACATGGCTTCGCCTTCTCCCTCTCCTCTCCTTGGAGCCAGCTGTGAGGAGCTGAGGGATAGACAAGCTCTGATATAGCTGGGTTCTTTATTGTGACGGGTTCAGGGAAGTCGATTTGGCTTGAGAAAAATCAGATTGTCTGGGTGGCGTTTACAGGCCAGGATGAGCTGAGGGGAGAGTGGCTGTGCCGGTTTGTGGACATCCCGCCTCATTACCGTTGGTGGAGTTTGTGTGCCTTAAATCCACAGACATCACTGTGAAAGCTGCCCCTTAGGGAAAGGGCTGCAAACGTTCAAACCCTATCTGCGCTGAATGGGGTTTTATATCCTGACTCCACAGGTTACCTGGTATATTTCACAAGACCCATGACAATGCACCGTGCAGTCTCTCCTACAGAACCTACTCCCAGGTGAGCACAAAGTCACAGATTTGAGCAAAGCCTGTAAAATCCCCTTAGATTACACTGGTGGAATGGGTCACCTAGGGAGGTGGTGGAATCTCCTTCCTTAGAGGTTTGTAAGGTCAGGCTTGACAAAGCCCTGGCTGGGATGATTTAGTTGGGATTGGTCCTGCTTTGAGCAGGGGGTTGGACTAGATGCCTCCTGAGGTCCCTTCCAACCCTGATATTCCGTGATTCTATGGATGGATTTGCCAGTGACTGGAGCTAAGGGTCTAGAGGCCAGGAGGGCCACAGCTGCTGAGCCACTGGCTTTCAGTAAGTCCCTTGGTCTCAGGAAGTATAAGAACTCAGTGCTGGCTGCTTGCTTCAGCTGAGTTTTCCCGTGTTAATATATGCCAGAAATAACAGTGGTGCCAGGCTAGTGACATGCTCTAGCTTAGGAGTGGGCAAACTATGGCCTGTAGGCCATATGCGGCCCACCGGCCATTTTTATCCGGTCCGTGAGCTCGAGTCGGGGGAGCGGTGCCAGCGGCTGTGGCGCCAGGCTGAGCGCGGCGAGCCACAGGGCCCCACGCTTGGGCTGGAGCGCCTGGCTGAGCACGGTAAGTAAGGGTGGGGGGCTTAGGTGGTAGGGTCCTGGGTGGTGGTGGTTAGGGTCGGGGGGGTCTCAGGAGGGGGCAGTCAAGGAACAAAGAGCAGGAGGGCTTAGATGGGGGTGGGGTCCTGGGGGGGCAGTTAGGGTGTGGGGGGTCTCCGGAGGGGGTGATCAGGAGACAAGGAGCAGGGTCGGAAGTTCTGAGGGGGGCAGTCACGAGGCGGGAAGTGGGTGGGGATCAGATGGGAGCAGGGCCAGGCTGTTGGGGAGGCACAGCCTTCCTTACCTGGCCCTCTGCACAATTTTGAACCCCAATGTGGCCCTCGGGCCAAAATGTTTGCCCACCCCTGCTCTAGCTGGAACTGCCATGGTGGTTTGCTGGGGGTAAGTTACTGAAAGCTTGTTTTCTTCTTTGGCAGATCTCTGTCAGCTTTATCGGCCTATCACAGTGGCCTGATCACACCGATGAAGATCCGTACGGAGACCCCAGGCAATCTGCGCTTGTACAGTGGGAGTCCCACCCGCAGTGAGAAGGAGCAGGTCTCCATCAGCTCCTTCTACTACAAGGAGAGGGTAAGGGCCTGGCCAGGAAACCTTTCTCAATGCCGGTAACAACCTGCCTTCCTTCTCTCTAGCCCATTAGCATCACTGCACTTAACCGTATGCATTAGTGTCCGACGAGCTTCTTCATTCTACCAGGGACACGTTCCCTTATGAGCCGCTCCAGTGAAAAATCACAGTGGCTTTGCTCCTTTGTGTTGTTTCTCTGTCCATTGATTGCTCCTCTGTTTTGACTGGCCCATTTATTTCAGCTTCCCTCTGTACTTGTTGTTCCTTGGACTGATTCCCTTGCTATAGGTAGGTCTAGTGTATCTAAGGTGCTCCCTGTGCTGCTGAATGCTGAGCTCCTACTAGCAATGTCTGTGGAGGTTGCCGAACAAATGGGGACTGCTCTAGAACGTCCGGAGCGAGGGTCTCCATAACGCATTGGCCTGTGTCTGCTGTCCCTGACATGCTCTAGGGTAAAGAACCAGGCCTCTGGCACTGGCTCATTGAGAAACTCCAGGGGGAGCTGCCTCCCTTTCTTGATGGGGTTGTTGTTGGTCTAGATGCCCCAGTTGGCGATGGTGGCCCTTTTTGCTAACTGCTGTACACAGACCATGACAAGACGTCCCTGGCCCAGCTGGGTAGATTACGTGCAGCACCCGTTACCATTGCAGAGTGGGCTGGTCCTGACTCAGCAGCCTTTGGGGGTCGTGGCCTGTTTTCTCACCATTGTGTCCTGTTACACTGAGGGAAGAAGGGCTGAATAAGTGAGGCTTCAAGAAGTCCTAAAAGAGCAATTTGGTGATAGGCCCAGATGTGCCTGTTGTGTGAGGAACCAGCCTTGCAGCCTGTTCCAGGGTGAACTTTGTTTCAAGCATGTCAGAACTTAAAGAACCAAATACGCTTCTTCACAGAAGCCTTAAAATTCCAGACTTCCGAGGGCTATGCTCAGGTATAGGAGCAGGTATAGGAGTTTCTCCTGCAGCAGTGGATAGCTTCCCAGATGTCTAAAGCAGAACAAAGAGATGCCAGTCATTGACTGCCTAAGAGCCTGAGTTTTCCTCGGTGTTGGGATGGGGAATTAGAGCCCTGGCCTCTGGTCCTGGCAGAGCAGCAAAAGAAGAACTGATTTTCCAGCAGCCAGTTTTAACGTGTATTTCCTCAAGGACAGGATGTCCAGCAACCACCACTTTGGGTCTGCATTATGCTCAGCTGATAGGCAGCAGAACGGTCAGCCATGGGTGGAGCCTCTGGTGGAACCTCTCCACATCAAAAGCCCTGCCTCCATATTGCCCCCAGTAGACTCTCTTAGATTAGCTGTTCTGCCCATATTCCACTCAAACTTCCTTTCAATGACGGGGTGGCCAAGTTCTCACATGCCCTGTAGCAAACACCGGCCTCGTTGGTTCCCATATCTAAGAGGGCGAAACGCAAGTACTTTGTGTCGGCAAAGGGGGCATGAGTACCTGTTCGCCCACCCAGCACCCAACTCCCTGGTGGTCGAGTGGGTCAATCACAGGGATGGCAGAGCCAGCCAGCCCCTACCCCAAAGAACAAGGACTCAAGGAGACTGGACTCATTGGCAAAAAGATTTATTCAACCTCAAGTTTTCAGCTGCGGGTGGTGAACCACCAAGCTCTGCTGGGCAGATACATGTTGCTGCCTGATCATTAGTATTCCAGCCTATCCCCGCCTTCATGAGAGTCTATTCGAAGAGCTGCCCCTCTCTGTTCTCTGCAGTGTGCTTGTTCCAGACACACACCTTGCTAACCTGCCAGGCTAGTCTAAAAATGGGAACATAGCATCTGGGTGTGATTTTTATGGGATCTGCCTCTCCAGTCCATGGACTGATGGTGACACGACCCTATTCTTCTTTGAGTGATTGCTCATGTCTATTCCACAGTAGGTGGGCGTGCTCGCCACGTGCACTGGTTCCGGAAGATTTTTCCCTTAGCAGTACCCGTAGGGGGAGCGCCCCCTGGCAACCCCTGGAGTGGCGCTGCTCAATAAAGCTCCCCTTTTCCAACAGGTTGTGTGTTTTCCTACTGGAGTGGTCATGACTGACCTCGGACCAGTGGATCCTCAACACCATCTCCAGGGGATACACCCTCTAGTTCACTTCCTCCCCGCCCAACCACCTTCCATCCCTGTTCTACCTGGGGAACTCCTCGCACAACGCCCTGCTCAAGAAGGAAGTGGGCGGCTCCTGGGCCTGGGGGCGGTGGAAGTGGTACCCGAGGAATTCAAGGGCAGGGGGTTCTACTCCCACTATTTTTTTATCCTAAAGGCCATTCTGGGCCTGCAGGATCTCAGTCGGTTCATGGTAAAGCTCAAGTTCCGCATGGTCCCCCAACCCCCATTATCCCCTCTCTGGATCCCGGGGACTGGTACGCTGCCCTTGATCTTCAGGACACGTACTTCCATATCCACGTATTCAAGGGATACAGACGGTTTCTCCGGTTCGTGGTGGGTCGGGAACATTACCAATTTACGGTCCTCCTGTTTGGCCTGTCCACTGCCCCCAGGGTGTTTATCACGTGTATGTCAGTAATTGCAGCCTACCTCAGGTGCAAGGGGGTGCAGATTTTTCTCTCCCTGGATGATTGGCTGGTGAAGGGCAGCTCCCGGTCGCAGGTGAGGGACCACATGATGCTTCTGTCCACGTGCACCAACCTGGGCCTGTTGGTAAACAGCACAAAGTCCACATTAGTCCTGATACAACGCATAGAGTTTATCTGGACTCCTCGTCGGCCACAGCCTCCCTGCCAAGGAACAGGTTCGAGACCGTGAAAGGGCTCATCACCATGGTCATGAGGTTCCCGACGACTATGGCCAGGGTGTGCACGTATGTGGTCTGCCCCACCAGGCTCCGAATGCGGCCTCTCCAGCTCTGGCTGGCCTCAAAATTTTCCCAGGCCAGGGATGGAATGGAATGGACAAGACCCTCAACATCCCTGTCTCGGTGATCGCCTCCCTGCAGTGGTGCTCATCCCCTGAGATCATGCTCCAAAGGGTCCTGTTCAGGGACAGGGCCCTGTCTCTGGAGCTGGCATCCGACGCCTCGGACCGGGGTTGGAGGGACCCATGTGGGAAGCGTTCAGACCCAGGTTCTGTGGTCGGCCCAGGACTTGACCCTGCACACAAACGTCAAGGAGCTGCGGGCAGTACGCCTGGTGTGCGTTGCCTTCCGCATGCAATTGAAGGGAAAACGTGGTCCTGGTCCTCACGAACAACACGGCCTCGATGTTCTACAAAACATCAACAGGCAAGGCCGGGCTCAGTCCTCTGCCATGAAGCCCTCAGTCTGTGGGACTTTTGTATAGCCCACGACATCTCCCTAAGGGCCTTCCACCTACCCTGGAAGTACAATGAGTGAGCATACCGCCTGAGCAGGGATTTCTCCTCCCAGCACAAGTGGTCTCTCCACCCAGAAGTGATTCACCAGCTCTTCCAAGTGTTGGGGACTCCCCAAGTGGACCTGTTCATGACCTGGCAGCACGAGCATTGCCTCCACTTCTGCTCTGGGGGGTCTGGGGAGGGGCACCATCTCAGACGCCTTCCTCCTGTCCTGGTTGAGCCGAACTGGAACTCTGCTTTCCCCCCATTTCCTCTGATCAGCAAGGTGCTGGAAAAGGTAAAGACAGACAAGACCCGAGTCCTGGTGATCGTCCCAGCATGGCCCAGACAGCATTGGTATGAGACCCTCATGAGCCTGGTGATTGCCCGGCTGCGGCTGTTGTCGCCTTGCCCGGACCTGCTCTCGCAGGACCGGGGCCGCCACCTCCACCCCAACCTGGCAGCCCTCCACCTCACGGCCTGGCTGCTCAGTGGTTAGGTAGGGAGGAGAGGACATGCTCGGAAGGGGTCCAGCGTGTCCTCCTGGAGAGTAGACGGCCCTGCCCATGCCGTGCCTACTTGGCAAATTGGGCACTGTTCTCCTCATGGCATCTGAGAAGGGGGTTTCCCCGGTGGCCGCCCTGATCCAGCTGATCCTGAACTACCTCCTGCACCTTAGAACCCAGGGTCTGGTGCCCACATCCATCAGGGTGCATCTCGCAGCCGTTTCAGCCTTCCACCACCGGTGCGGGACCACATGGTGTCTCCCATGCCCTGATGGCCGGTGCCTCAAAGGACTGGACCGTCTCTTCCCATGTGCTAGGCCCCCAGTTCCTCAATGGGACCTGAACCTAGTGTTGTCCCGCCTCACGGGGCCCCCGTTGGAACCCCTGGCCACGTGCTCGTGGTCCCACTTCTCGTGGAAGGTGGCCTTCCTGGTGGCAATCACATCGGCTAGGCGGGTCTCAGAGCATAGAGCCCTGACGTCCGAGCCCCCATACATGGTTTTCCATAAGGACAAGATCCTGCTCTGCCCACGCCCTGCTGGTCTCCCGAAGGTGGTCTCCGCCTTCCATATGGGCCAGGACATTTTCCTGCCAGTCCTCTGCCCCAAAGAGGAGTGTCGTCTCCATGTACTAGACATGTGAAGGGCTCTGGCTTTCTACCTCGAGCGGACCAAGACATTTAGAAAGTCCTCGCAGCTGTTCGTGGCCTCGGCCTAGCGCATGAGGGGTCGACCGATCTCCATGCAGCGACTCTCCAGCCGGATCACTTCATGCATCCGTACCTGTTATGACCTGACGTGTGTCTCCCCGCCGCCGATTGTGAAGGTGGACTCAACTCGGGTACAGGCCTTGTTGGCAGCCTTCTTGGCCCACGTCCCTATCCAGGACATTTGTAGAGCCGCTACCTGGTCTTTGGTTCACACGTTCACCTCGCACCATGCGATTGTCTCCCAAACCAGGGATGACGCTGGGTTCAGCAGGGCGGTCCTCCGTCCTGGGAACTTGTGAACTCCTACCCACCTCCCACAGATCTAGCTTGGAATCACTTACTGTGGAATACACAGGAGCAATAACTCGAAGAAGAAAAGACGGTTACTTTTCGTAACTGGTGTTCTTCGAGAGGTGTTGCTCATGTCTATCCACATCTCACTCTCCTTCCCCTTTTCAGAGTTGTCTGGCAAGAAGGAACTGAGGGTAGGGGAGCGGTGGCACCCCTTATAGCGTGCCAGGGTGGCGCTACTTCAGGGATCGTGGGGGTGGGGCACTTCCCCCTACAGGTACTGCTAAGGGAAAAAACTTCTGGCAACGGTGCATGTGGTGAGCACGCACCCCTACTGTGGAATAGACATGAGCAATACATCTCGAAGAACACCAGTTACAAAAGGTAACTATTTTGTATGTCCAGAAAAAGCCTGCACAACCAAGCACATGTGTGGTGTTGTGTTGGGTGAAACATAGACTCTCATGTCCTCTCCTCCCAGCCCTGCAGGCTTTCCTTTGTCCAGGCTACTCGAAGAGCAGGGCAAGAAAGTAAGAACTGCACACAATGTTGCAGCAGATGAAAAAGTCACAGACACTTGTCTGTAGGCCAAGGAGTCATGGAATGAGATGTCCTAACTTCTCAGAGTTTGATCTCCCAGCCTTCATGTTACATTAATAGTTTGGCTTTTTTTATCATTTAATTTCCAAGATTTTTAGAGTTAGAAAAAATAAAAATCTGGATCTTGTCAACTCCTTGCTCTGGAGGGGGTGGATTGGTTTTAATACAGATGTAAATGGGCTATTCAAACCATTAATTTAAATCAAGTAGAAAATCTGAATTTAAATAATTGATTTTTATCAACTTTTCCATTTGTACTTCGGTTATTTTCTGAAGAAAAGTGTTTTCTCATTGATTGATACAACTATTAAAACGTGTTCATTTACAGCTAAATAGAACCTCTTCATTAGTTTGATACATCTATTTGCTTCCTGGGAGGGTTCGCTATAACTATATGTAGACTTATTTAAGCAATGATGTAGCTTAGTATTTTCAGATTCTTATTAACTGTAGATTTTTAATATATTAGAAAATGGTGAATAAGATATTGCTTATTTACTAGATAATTAACATTTGCTCATGAACTGTATCAAGGTGCATTAGGATGGTAACTAGAATTAAGCACTCAACAGTAAATACAATTTCTTATTGTTAAACAAAATAAACTTAACAAACTTAGCATGTTGCATCTGACGAAGTGGGTATTAATCCACGAAAGCTTATGCTCTAATACTTCAGTTAGTCTTTAAAGTGCCACAGGACTCTTTGTCACTTCTGCAATTCCAGACTAACATGGCTACCTCCTTGATTCTTAACAAACTTAAATGTTTTGGACAAATAAACTTCTCTGACCAAAACACATTTCACATTACAACTAAATGATTTATTAAACAGAGGATTTAACTGTAGTCAGTGAATTAAACTGATTATTTCAGGTCAGCCTGGAAACATTTTTACATATGCCTAAGTGAAAGTGACCTAGTCCTATTCCTACATTCCTAGTCTTCCCCTAGTCGCCTGAAAATGAGTGTCTCTCCTAAATTACTTAGGCTGATTTGAGCCATATTTATGAAGTTTGACCTCAAAAGTTAAATGTTTTTCTCCTGGTTCTATCTTTTATATAGAAAATCAGCCTTTTGATTTTTTTATAGAGGCTCATGGATTCAGCATATTTATTTTTTATTTAAATGTTTTAAGAGATTATGATAAACTTAGGCCTTAGTATATCTCTGCTTGTCTCAACTGTATTTAATTTCTAACTGCTGGGCACCTTCTCCTCCTCTTGTGAAGATTGTTGGAGGTGCTCGCAACCAAAGGAGGGGTAGTTCTCCTGGTAAGCCTATCTCTGAATCCTTCCGGCATGACTCTGTCCTGCTTCGCCATGCACCAAGCTGAATATGAACATCTCTTCCATGGCGCTGCAGTTTACTGCATTGTTGCTATTAAAGCTCTTTGTGTGGAGATGATTGTGATGGAAGAAATGTTCTAGCAATGAGATGCTGGGGCAGGTTGTATCAGAGGTGAGCCTCAGTCCATGGTTGACAGCTCTGACTGTTCTTTATCGGCTGAAAATGGCTTGGCATGCTATTGCAGACAGCAGAGATTGGCAAGGCGTTCCCTTTCTCCTTTTGACTCCAACCCATTTGTACTCGAAGTGGTTTTGAATCCAGATCAAGGTTTTGTATTTATTCTCGAAGCATACAGTTCATCCTTAAGGCTACTGGAAACAGTCTGTGTTTGAATATTTTTTTATAAAGGCTTTGACTGTATAACATGAATCAGTGAATGTGAGCAAGATTATGCTGATCCAACTTGAATGCAAAAAGAGAGGAAGTGAAAATCTTCCTGGATCCGATCTGTCCCCTCTGGCCCCTTAGTCCCTGGGTCTGGTGCAGGATTGCTTCTTACTCTCTGCTCACCTGTCCTTTGGTCCCCTTCGCTATTAAATGGGGCGTCCCTTTGCTAGGTTCGTGCACTACCTATAACATCTCACAAACAGGGAACTTTTCCTGATAGACCAAATTTGTCTTTCACCGTTACTCCTAGTTTTTCCCCCGCCCCAGTCTTGCTGGCCCAAAGGAGTGAGAACACAGCCACAGAGAAATCGGACCATTTGGCAGTTCCCACAAGGGCACTGAAGTAAATCAGGCGTCAATGAAATCAAAGCAGTGCAGAGCTTCTGGGTCTGCCATTTTTTTCTCAGCATCTTTAATTGTAGCTCCTATTGTTGGTCCATCCATTCAACTGGAAGTAAAAGGGGTTCTTTAGCCCCAGTGTAAGATCCCCGTATTGTGGATTTTACCATAAACACCGTACCAGGTTCCATTGGCTGACATTCCTGCAGGATCCAAGGGAGAAACAATGTGAGCAGCTGGTTGGCTGAGGAGCTCCTTACCTGGCCCAGTGCCTCCAGCCCAAAGGCAAACAGCCTGGCTCACTGCTCAGCTTAGGCACAGCCCTGCTATGGAGTCAGCTGAGCCACAAGTTCATGGGTTCTTTTGCAGTGGCCTCCTCTTTAATATCAAGGCCTGTCAGCTCTCTCATGCTGGAAACCCTTTGTGAGATCGTCACATGGGCTGCTTCCCGCAGCAGTCTTGGTTCTGTGAACACACAGGAAAGCCTCCCTTTCACCATCCCTGACTGCTCTCCATGTAGCTCCCCAACGGTCTGCCACAGTGTTGTGGGTTCTGAGGCCATGGTAGTCACCAGCTATGTTAAATGTCATATGATCAGTCTAGTGCTTAGCTCTGTGATTCCAGCACCCTAGAAAGGAAGCATTTTCTAGTGCTTAGAACAGGAGGCTGGGACTCAAGAGATCTTGGTTCTGTCCTCGACTGTGTCATTGTCTCTCTGTGTGACCCTGAGCAAGTCACTTCACCTCTTTATGCCAGTTACAATAATGTTCCTCCACCTCAGGTGGGAGGGTTAGCTCATTAATGGCTGGAGAGCACTGAGGTCCTCCAAAGGAGCCAAGGATGGGCCGAGAGACAGAAGCCCCCTCCCTACAGAGCCTATAGCTAATGTCACACTGTGCAGAAGGAAAGGGGGATGCTTCCGATTGGACCTTTGATTTGAAATGGCCCTTTGGGAAATGCTGTGGAGTAACAAATTACAGGCCACAATGCCCCTTGATCTGGGCTTTTTTGGATTTTAGTTATTTATTCTTTTCTTTTTCTTTTAATTTTCTCGGTGCCTTTCCTCCTTTCTCCTCTGGGGTGTAACGTTTCATGCGCAGATGTCTCTTCGCTCTGCCCGACGGCGCTGGTCCATACAAGCAATTAACGACTTCCCGGTACTGTGTGCTGTGTTAATGCTCTCCTTCCCTTACCCTGTCTTCTGCCCAAGAATAAAGCACTCCCTGCCTGACCTAGGATAACCTGAACAACAGGCTGTTCCATTATTAGACCCAGTGCCAGCAAGGGGGAAATGGGGTCATAGAGTAGGGGGGTTACACTATACACTGTACCTAAAAGAGTTCAGAGAATCTCACATGATAGCAGTTCTGAATGGGCAGTAGCGTCTGTAGGACAGAGATCCCAAATCGTAAGAGTATAATAGTGGGCTGGTCTGACACAGCCTTCTGATCACGAAAAGGCTGCTGAGGGAGATGAGGCTAATAACATAGTAGAAAAGGCTGTACTTTACTTTCAGGGAGTAACGGGAGTAATTAAGGAGGCTAAGGACATTGCAGAAAAGCTAAATGATTTCTTTGCACTGGTGTGAGGAGCCATGAATCCTGATTCCGGGCCCATAGGTGTTCAGGCCACTGCTGGATCCACACCACCACCTAACAGCTCTACTTCTGACTGGAAAATTGGGAGCCCTCCACTAAAGTTACTGCCCAGAAGGACCTGATGGGAGGACTTCATGAGTATGCTATTTAAGCTAGAAAGAGACACAGGAAGTTGTCTGTGCAACTTGTTCGATCTTGGCATGCTGCTGCAGACCCTGCCACCTGTCTCTGGCCTCGTCCCTGGTTCCTGACTTTGACCCTGCCCTATTTCCGACTCCTTGCTCCAGTCCCTGAATCCTGTTGCCCTGGTGACTGACTGTTCTGGCTCCAATGACATTATGGCTCTTTGGTTTCCGACTCAGCACTGAGTGCACCTGTTTCCCGTCTGATCCCGCCTCCACCTTTCAGCTCTAACGCCTTACTCTGGACATACCCATTGGCCTCTGGTTCCTGAACACTGCAGTGATCACCAGGCCAGACCGCCCACATCCCAGTCACTGGTACCAGTCTTCCACATACCTTGACAATCAGTTGAAACAACCAAGGAGGAGGAGTTATTCCTGTCCCAGGCCTTCTCTTTTCAGACAAGGACAAAGGGTCAGAGATGGAGATTTCAGAGAGGTCCCGGAACAAATTGCTCAGAGCAGCAAGTCTCCTGGACTTCGCAGCATCATCCAACCATTTTGAAAGAAAAAGTCACTTAAAAAGGAAGTGGTTGAGCTGCTGACAAAAACCTGCCATCTCATGAAAATCAGCTGCTGGTTTTTAATTCAATAGATTTGCTGCCCTTCGGCCCTACTTTTATAAAAAGCAGTAGGGATTATTTTGGGAATGACAGAGCAGTAATCTGTAGTTCAGTACGGGCACATGATTGAAGTCTAATTAAAAACAGAATTATGATACACCTAGAGGAACATGCTATGGTAGCGACAGACCAGCATGGCTTTTGTAAATCAAAATCGTACCTCTGTATCTACTATAACTCTATGAATGTGTCACCCAAATAGTGGCTGAAAGGGAATAGAAAAACACAACTGATTTGAACTTTCAAAAAGCCTTTGACAGAGTCCTTTGCAAGAGGCTATTAAGAAAACCAGTGTTCTGATAGGGTGAGAAATAAAGTTTTGCCGTGGATCAGCAACTAAGACAGAAAACTGAGCTAGGGAAAAATGGCCAGTTTTCAACATGGCAAAAGTTTAAGTGAGATGCTCCAAAGTTCCATCCTCAGGCCAGTGTTCAATTTATTTATCAATGATCTGGAAAAGGGAGTGAGGAGTGAGATGTCAAAATGGGTGGATAACCCAACATTGTTTAGATGAGTCAGGACAGGAGAAGAGGAACCTAATTTGAGTGAGGAACCACAGAGGGAGCTAACCAATGCAGGTGACTGTTCAGCACAACAGGTGGAAGGAATTCCAAGATGAGAGAAGCAAAGATGCTCTTGGAAAGGAATCTTCTGAACTGCGGAGTGAAATATAATCGCTCAGGAAGCAGACCTAGGCATCGCGAAGACCAATGCAGTGGAAACCTCTGCTCAATATGCAGCAGTCACAATGTCAGGATGCATCAAGAGTAATGCTATCCATACTATCGAGGCATTCTAGAAACCAATCAACCAAAATGGTAAAGAGAAAAGTAGACACCTTCGAAAAGAAGTGTCTGAAAAATTGTAAGCATTGGTTGGAAAGACTTCACCACTAACGTAGAGAAATTACTCACCAACATCTCATTTCCACTTGAATTAGAAGAAAGCCCTGGTGGTATTTGGGGCATGTACTTTGGATGCCAAGAGACAAACTCCCTTGGGAACCTGTCACGTGGAAAGCAGCTGGTCTGAAGAAACTCGGGCATCCTAGGGAGAGTAGACCAGTCAATCTTACCACTGTACAGCAGACAATAACAGTGGAATAGCAGAGACTAGATTCCACTCGGTGCACCAGTATTGGTACAGGAAGGATGTCATGTAATGATTGTGTAAATCAATAGCATGCCCCCACCTGGAAAACTGTGTTCAGTGCCAGTCACCCTGCCTCAAAAAAGATACAGAAGAAATTGAAGGGGTTTTTGAAGACAGACACCTAAAATAGAGCCACGAGGGGAATTCCAGATAAAGAGAGACTCAAAAGGTGGAACTGTTTAGTTTTAGAGAGGAGGAGACATGATGGAGGGATACAAAACAGTGACCCATATGGAAAAAGTGAATTACTTTGTTTCATAACCAAGAGCTGGGGACTGTCAGTGAAACCCCGTAAGGAAATGTAAAACTGATAAAAGAAAATACTTTTATGCATTACGTAACTGTCATGTGGCCTTTCTTGCCACCAGAGATCATTGAGAGTGAGAGCTTAGGGGGAATCAGAGAACAATTAGACACTTATTAGGATAATGAGACTATCCACCAATTGTATGAGAGAGACTCCAAACCATCCTGCTTCAGGGCAGGAACCAGCCAGTAATTGAGGAGGGTCAGGAAGAAATAGTCCCCAAATGGACAGGTTCTTCTGTAATTGCCCACTTGGGATTTCTTGCCCCTTCCTTGGAAGCTGCTGGGACTGGCTACCAGGGCAGATGTTGCAAATAGCAAATTTTAATGTTGCAGAGAAGCTTGTTCTAAAAACCCTGGCAGTGTGGAGGCCAGGCAGGTTTAGAATACCTGTAATTGGAGTTAACTGGAGTTTGTTGTTCAAAATACAAAGAGGAGAACTTTTCAGCAAGAAAGCCTTGACAGACACACTGCACTCCACTCCACTGGGGATTTCAAGAGAAACAGAACCTGATCTTCTTTCGTGAGAAGCAGAACCTGATCTGGAGCTTGGTGAACTTAATCCTTGGCATTGTCTGCATTCTCCCCTCCTTCTATCCCTCCACCCCATTAAAATAAATTTAACCCTTGAATCTCTCTATTCCTCATGTGCCCCTACATTCATGGGGCTACCTAAGACGCTGCCTGTGTCAGCAGGATTCTGAGGGGAGACACGAATGTTCAGTAGCTAAGAGTTTCTGTTCCAAGAGGAGCATGCAGGATTTTGTAACCCACTCTGCTGATTATGCAGGGATAATTGTGGTTGCTACAAGCAGTCGGTGGCTTATTCTTGGGCTGTCTGTTTCCACATTTAACCTGTTTACTGCCATTATTATCACTTCAGATTACAGGCTAGCGGTGCAGTCGTTACTCAGGGCTGTTCCCCACAGCCATCCCCCTCCCGGTGACTGTCTGAACACTCTTGGTTCCTTCCTTCTGATGCTCAGAGAAGCTAAAGAATCTCAATTCACTGTCACTGTTTCCTTTCTCTCCTGCCTCTCCTCTCGGGCTCTCTGAGGCAGCTGAGGAGAGGCAGTTCCCACTGGCTTGGATTCTAGATTGCATGAAAGGTTGGGAACAAATCACCCAAATTTTCCACCTGCAGCTTCAAGTACACTGGGAGCAGGCTCATTAATGTCACCCATTATGTTCCCAGCCTCTTTAAACTTGAGCAGCCACTTGCAGGCTAGTGTATCAAGAAGGCAGTAGGGTGCCATCAGCCTGTGGGGAGCCCCCAAAGAGAAGCACATTTCCTATGCCTCTCAAATGCTGTGGACAGAGGGGTGTCTTGAAACCACTGAGGAAAATTCTCCCTGGGAAACAAGTTGAGCAAAAGGAGAGATGGAACCTTGTGTGTCTCTTTCCCACTCCCTGTGGAATGACAGACCCAAACACAGACACGTCTGGCCATGGGTAACCCTGCCTCAAAAGTGCCCAAATGTTGCCCAACTGAGGGATACTGTCATGGTTTGCCAGAAATCATTTGGAGCAAAGTAGAACGTCACTTGAGACCTGCAGTCTCCAGGGTCTTCACCTTCCTATTACAGGTAAAGGTTGATATGGCACATGTTTGGCTGCCCACACCAAGGCCGACATCTCCTACTGATTCCTTGACTTTCTGTCCTACTGCCACTGGTTGGTTGAAGCAAACAGGACTTTTAATTGGATGTATGTCACAAAAATGGGGCTGTGTGGCTCTCCCTAGGCACAGTTCTGGGCAGAGAGGGGTGGTGTGGAGGTGGCAGAAGCTGTAGCATAGGCAGGGTCTGTGGAGTTTTGTAACCACCACGTTGTCTAGCTCTGCTAGTGGAGCTAGGCCAGTGAACAATCCTGGGTCCAAATTTTGTGATGTAAACACAAGGGAAGGGGGAAGATTTGATTGACAGGCCCAGTAATCAGTTAGTGTTGTCATTGTTTCACCTGGTGCCCTGTTGACACTAGCAGTGTAAATGATTCATTTGTGGACTATCCCATTCTTCCATCCTCATCTCCTCCCCTTCCCCCCCCCCCCCCCCCGAAAAAAGTGACTCATTTACTTGTGGAAAATGCTGTGTTTTGTCCATATTCTAAGTCTCCAAAATGCCTCCCTAAAGACAGGCAGGGTTTGAACTGCTTTCAGTGACAGAAGGGGGCAGTGTGTGTGTGTTTCAGAGGAACCTCCCTCAGGCTGGGAGAACTGTCCCCTGTGAGTGTGTGGAGCGGATGGAATCCTCTCCCCTGCCGGGGCCAGTGGGTGGCACACTGCTCTCAAGAGTACCCTGCTGGCACCTCTGCCGGAGTCGGTGGCATTACACCTGCAGAGAGCAGGCTCTGCGCCTGCAAACCTGGGTTCAAACCAGGGAGTCTGCTCCCTTCTGACAAAGGATAGGAGTTTTCTGTCTAACGCAGAGTGGGGAAGCATGCTGGCCCCTGGGGGATGTGCACGGCTGGAAGTGAGGGCAGAGCCCTGGTAGCTGGATTTTCAGAGGTTCCTGTCTAACGCTGTGTGGGGCACAGAGTGGGGAAGCGCTGACCCTTCAACGTGCACCTGCCACTCTGGCTGTGCGTAGCATGCTACAGCGCAAAGCCCTGTTTCCCCTCCCCCATACTCACACTAACGGTGACCTGCTGTAAAACATCAATACTCCAAACAGATCCAGCCTGCTCTGGGAAGTCTATGGGCATTTCCCATTGACTCCAATGAGAGCAGCGTCTGGCCCACAACATAGTGATCAGTGTCAAGGAACTAGCAGATTGAAGGCAAGCCCTGTGGATCAGAGAGGACACTGGCCCACACCTACAGTAAGATCCCACTCAGAGATGAATTTGGATGCCTTTAGGAACAAATACACAGTGCTGTTGGATATCAAAACTTCTGCCCCAATTCTCTGGGGTTTGCACATCTGGATGTTAGGGCAGAGCCCTGGTAGCTGGATTTTCAGAGGTTCTGAGCCCCACCCTTTGATGTAAATGCTCACTGCCTCTGAATATCAGATCATACCTGTGCAGGCTACAGAAGTGTGGGTGGGGCTTTGAAGAGCACCCATGTCCGCCTCATTGAAAGTCAATGAGAAATGTGTCACCCTGACCTTAAATCCTAGATTCTCTTTAAAATAAGTCTCTTCTTTACTTACCTGCCAGAGCCCAGGTCCAGATCCTCAGGGCTTTATCTCACCCAGGTAAGGCATGTGCATTCCTTCTTGGTTCTGTGTGGCAGGTTCTAGTAATGGCCTCAGCTGCTGCACAGCAAAACCCAGGGTCAGTAAGGGAGGAATTAATTTCAAATGACCTTTAAACATTGAGTGCCTCTGTGTGTAATTGTTAACCCTTCCCAGTCTGTTCCTGCGCATTGAGCAGACTCTTTCTATTTCACTCTGTTCACCAAGGGACCTGTTGCCATCTCGGATTTGCCAAGAAGCAAAGGCACAATCCGAGAGCATCACGTAGCAGCCAGCGTCTCCTGCAAGACCTTGCTCTAGTCCCTTCAGCTGGTCAGGCCACTGCATGCACGACTTCCCCTCCCCCCAGAGGAGCTGGAAGAGACCAGGAAACTGGCCATCTCAAATAATTGATGTGAGTGGCCCAGGGAGTTTTATGCATCTTGGCATAAAGATAAAAACTCTGTGGCCATCTAGGGGAACGCTTGGCTTCCTCGCTCTGTCTCCTGAAATTAGCTGGTTCTGAGAGTGGCAACTGCCGACTGCTGTAGGAGAGTCCAGGGCTCCTCTGATTGAGTGTTGCCACCAGGCAGGCAGCTCTTGTTCTCAAACAGAAGCATTGGGGAATGCTGTAGATCCAATTCAGTCCCACCCTGGTCCTAGACAATGGCACACAAAGGACCCATTAGAACTAGGCGAAAGAGACAACATGGGCATGTCAACTTCTTTCTGTGACTCGGGTCTGAAGCTAGCAGCAAATACAGGACCTCCTCCCACACGTGCCGGAGTCTTGTGTACAGTGGGCTTTGGGGACCAGACCCAAAACCGTTAGCTATTTTACTGGACTGTCTGCCAGCCTTTCTGTGTATTATTGGCTTGCTGGGTATTGATTTGTTCTCACTGCCTACTGCCCTTGAGCTTGCTGACTTGCCTGCCTTTCACTTCCTAGAGATGGAGACACTTGTTAATAGATGTCATTATTAATGCTCTTTGGGGGTAGCACTCAGCCTTCGGAAGGCGAGGGTGGGTGCTGCTTGCATTACTCCTCATGCTCATGCATTGGGCCTGCCCTGATAACTTCCTCCCTCAGTTAACTTGTTGCCATCTATTCTGCAGAAATCAAGGAGATGGAAAAGCAAGCGAGAAGGGACAGATGCCAACAACCGACCTATTAAAGCTGCTGGCAAAGTCATCATACAAGATATCTCCTGTCTGCTTCCTGTGCACAAATCGCTAGGGGAGCAGTACATGTGAGTACGCAGCCCTGTCTCTAGCCCCGAACTAAGGCGGCCCTCAATGCCACCACTGTGCTCTGCAGTGTCAAAGTCAATCACCAACTTGTTCCACTGAGTACCGATCCTTCACCTCTTGCATCATTCCCATGGTGTCCCTGTCTACCTAGGAGAGATGGCTTCTTTCCCGAAAACTTCTGGAAGGGATGCATGGTGAAGGAGATGTGTGGGAAGGTATTTGATTGTAGGGCTACACACCAGCTCCAGCCCTAGCCGCTGAAGATTGTATATGTGGCTATTGCAGGACTTCATCATTTGAAACGAACATTGTGAGCATGGGCCCTTTTCACAGGGGTGCATGTTAAAGGAGAATTTCAAAGGATTGGTTTTGGAATGGGCTTTTGCCCCTTTTTGCTTCTTTATGATAGATAGAAACTTCCACGCCCCCCTCCTCTCTCTTTCTCTCTATGCACATATACACTCAGACATACTTTTCCTCTCAAAAAGGTGTTTTCAACTTTGTGTGTGTGCATCTGTATTGTGAGTGCTCTCCTCTTAATCGAAAGGATGGAGGTGCTGAATCTTTATTAAAGACGTCCTTTCTCCAATGTGCTAATTAGTCACTGACGTTCTAAAGCAAACAAAAAAACAGATGGGAAAGCTCTTCTTTCAGTTGCTCAACTCCATTTCCATTCTAGTGCTATTGTCAGTCTGCTGGTGTTCTCGTCAGCAGAGGACCTTTGAGGCAAGATGGTCCCTGAATGTCGTGTTTTTAAAAAGGAAAAAAACCAGAAAATCCATTCCCTGCCTTTTTGATCCATCATAAAGAAGCAAAAATAACTGAGCCATTTTGCCAACTGTTTCACGTTCGCAGGTTGTTTTTAAAGGGGGAGGGTCTCTTTCTAGTCCATTTGCCTGTCAGGTCTTATGCAGCCTTTTCCCAATACTCCCTGATAGGAATGGAAGCAGATGAATGAGAAAATCATAGGGGTGTTGGGGGGAGCTGTGTTGCAACCAGTAAGTGGGAGATTTGCCAAGTAGCTGTGAAGTCCATGTGCTGCCCCACTAATCCCTCAATGCTGTTGGAGGCTAGTCAGTGGTGGCATCATCCCACTCAGGATCACACCTGGCTCTCCCTCAAAGTCTAGAGCTGGCTATAAAATGATCTGGCTGGTGGATTAAATGGGGCAGCCCAGATGGCTGTCAGCTTCTGGGTACAAGAATAAATCTCAGCTCCACATTGCACTGGTGTGTCACCAGGGTAATAACTGTTAGGTGGTGAACCATCTCCGGACGATTGTCAGAGCAGATCCTGCTATTTGCTGTTGGATTGGAACGGACATTGTGCAATGGACAGTCTGTTAGGGCGGCTGGATGGCATGTGGTCAGGTGTCTCTTAATGACTGTGGAGGAAATGCTGATCAGTCTGACCCTGCAGTGAAATTAGGGAGTTCTGTCCAGTGGTTGTCATCCATAGCCAACCCCCCTTGGTAAATGGTGTGAGGTAAGAGACGAGCCCTCTCTTTCTTTTCCAGACTGAACGTCAGTAACATTCAGGAGACCTGCCAGAAGAACGCCTCCTCAGCCCTGGCAGTTGGACGTAGGGATCTCGTCCAGGTATTGGACTTGCCCTTTATCTGGGGCACAGTAGCTGAATGGGACGCCTTAGCGAGCACGTTACTCTTGCCTTGTCATTCTCATGCCATTATCCTGGATTTCAAGGGCGTGGCTGGATCATTGGGGCGCAGCAGTCGCTCCAGACACCACCTGGAAGGGTTAAGATGAGTCATCCCTGGAACTGGGGCAGAACCACTGACACTTTGTCACACCTCACTGAGAAATCACTGGCCAGGCCAGCAAATGGTTAGTTTCATACCTTGTGCCAAACCAGCAGCGATGACGAGGTGCTCTGAGAATTTCTTGTAGGCCAGGCTAGACATGGGGCGTGCTACTGTGTCAGTGACTGGAATGACCATGCATCAAAATCACTGCAGCTGCTGTAAGCATTTTGGCAAGAGGAACTCTCTCTTTCATCTACTTGTGTGGGGCTCATACTAAAAGGGATGATTATGGCTGTGCTGTGCTGGTATTGAATACAAAAGGCAAACAGCCTGTGCCCCAAAAACCTTACAATCAAATGCAGTTTTGAATACTGAGACTTTCCTTTTCTCCATCATGCTGCTTCCTTTGTGTTGGATTCCATGGGGGTGGTGAAAACAGACTAGTTTCAGTTTCATTTTATTTGTACACTGTTACTTTCTGATTCTCTAACCTTAGCAGGGTGATCTGATTGTGTTGCAAACCCTGCAGCAAAAGGTTATACCTTTAAACAGCTATTTCATTTGATTCTCTTTAAGTTCATACAAATGTTTAAATTCATTTTAAACTTTTTTAAAAAAAGTTTTAAAAACCTAAATGTTGGGCCTTAAAATATTTGTGTTCCTTAAATATAAACCACAAACATTTCCTGATTCACTTGATGTAAGTATTAAAAGGATCCAATAGCACATCATAGAGGAGAGATTGTAAGTCTGGGATGGTTTTAGTTTAGAAGGGAGACAAATCAGAGGGGATGTGATAGAGGTATACAAAATAATGAATGAGGTAGGTATACAGATGGCAAATCAGGTGCTCCTAATGCATGATAAAAGCATAAGAAGCATTCAATAAAACTGAAAGGCAGCAAATTTAAAACTGATCAGAGATCAAGTGTTATAGTTCACCTGTGGAACTCATTGACACAGTGGTACAGAGGTCAAAAGCATCATCAGATTTTAAAATCGATTAGACACTTATTGATGATGGAAACCTCCCACTGCCTGGCATAAACCAACCTCAAAGTGAGCGGGAGTTAAGAAGCAGCACATCATATCAACGATTTATTCCATAATTGTCCCGTAGGGAGCTTCTTGCACATTGCATTGAAGTATTTGATACTGTCCACTGGCACAGGCAGGCCAACAGACTAGATGGATCCCAGTTCTGGTCTGGTCTGTCAATGGGGATACCTCCCCAACCGCTAACACTGCTTTCCTGCAGCTAAGAGATAGCTAGTTGGTTGACAATAACTGACTGATTCTCCATTATTATGGAGCCCAACTCCCAAACCATCAGGGTTTGGCTGATTCTGGGGCCTTTAGGAAATGAGCTGTACCTGTTAAGAAAGAATTCTGCCATTATTGAACCTTGCATGCGTGACTGCAGTGTGAGATCAGAGCCCTCAGTGCAGATGTATTTCTGGTTTTAGTTGTCTTTGATGCTGTTTCTCTTTTATCTGTCCAGGTCTGGTCACTAGCTACAGTAGCCACGGATCTCTGTCTTGGACCAAAGTCTGACCCGGATTTGGAGACACCCTGGGCCCAACATCCATTTGGACGTCAGCTCCTGGAGTCCTTGTAGGTCTCTGAAAGCTCGGGGCAGGGGTAGTCTCTGGAGCAGAGCTGTTCACAGCTGACAGTTGTAGGGTCTTGTTTCAGACTTAGATGAGAGGAGATGCTTGCTAGTCTCAGCGACTTTGAACTAGGAGATCCTGCCTAAAGGCTGACACGGGGATAACCAATGCACAGCCTCGAGTTGTGGAGTTCTCTAGCACTTCTTGTGACTGCCCACACCTTTAACATGGGGGGTATAGGACATGGGGAGACTGTGCCATCTCCTCATGAGATGCACGTTCGTAGGACAAAGGAGGGAAACCACAAATCTGTTTGTTGCAAATAGAAGGCAGCCCTGGCACTCTTATCAAGTGACCACCTGCCCTTTGGCTGAGCTCTGATTAGCTTCTGCTCTGCTGTGATGTGTATGGTACAGTATGTGGTGCTCCAAGGCATCTGGATTGACTAGCACGGAGGAGGCCTGATGTAAGAGAGAACTGCTGCTTTTATCCAGGATTCTTTCCCTTGCCACCTTCCAATTTAATGTCTTGATTTGGCTGCCAGTGTAACAATCAAATTCCCTGCTGTTGCTCCAAGTACAAACTGTCCCTTGTCATTCAGAGAGCCTTCTGGTGGCTACCTCCATTAAGCCCTGATTCACACTCAGCCCTCTTAAACAACACATTACCTGCCTCTTGACATTGATCCGAATCTCTTCGGACAGGAAGAGTTGATAGCCGATGCTAATCTGTTCCCAAGCTTAGAATCTGCTTTGAAAACGATGAATACTTGTGGTTAGTCTCTGCGGTGCCACAAGTATTCCTCGTTTTCTTTACGGATACAGACTAACACGGCTGCTAATCTTAAATCTGCTTTGAGTTACTTTGCTGACAGCTCTGCCACACTTGGTACATGGGCTCTGCCCTGGTGAGAGGCAGTGTGGGAAAGAGGGACAGTCCATTCTTGTAGCCATCCTCCAACCAGTGCCAGTCTCCAACCTATGCCCGCCCTTTACCAAGACGGTGACGAGAACTCCCTTTGTTGGTGCTGCTCTTATGTTTGGCTGGGAGGAAGCATCTGCTGTTTGTATTGCAGCAAAGCCTGTTTATACAGTGCCAATCAGAAAGCAGGGCCCTGCTATGCTAGGCACTGTATAAACAGTTTAAAGGCAGTCGCTGCCCGAAAGACTTTGCAATCTACACAACAGGTGGCTGAGGCAAAGGGGAGAGCGGAGAAGGGACGTGGAAGATAACGACGTCAGTCAGACTATAATAAGCAGAGATCTTAGTTCACTCTCTGTCTTGCCACGAACAGTTATCCCCACTAATTCACCTCGTTTGGCCTCTTGACAGTGGCCAAATCTGTTGTCTCTGTCTTGGGTACCAGCGTATTCGTAGGACATGGCACAATCTCTGCATATCAAAATAGATCAAATTCACCCCAAATCCTGCTTATAGAGAGCAGAGTGCACACTGGATCTCCCATATCCAGAAAGCCCCATCTCCTGACAGTGTTGCAGGCTGCTCTATATTAAATCCATGCCCAACCCTCCCTATCAACTAACTCTCTTTAAGAATCAAACTTTGGTCTCATCTCCATTGCTCTGGCCGATAAACTGGGGTTGGGATCTGGTTGGGGAGTGGCCCCAGGAGCCTGAGAAGTCTGAGTATCTTCACCAAAATGATCAGTCAGCGAGTCTCATGGCTCAAATTAACCTTGCTCCTACAGAACTGCTCTTTGGAGCGGTGCAGACCCCAGCATCCTTGGGGGGTGCCTAGTGCAGATGGAGTCCTTAAGAAACATTCTGCAGCAAGGGATTAGGTACCCCCATGCAGGGAAGCACCATCTCTTGGCAATTAGGTCTTCATTGTCTATCCAACTGGAAGCTCTTTTATCTATTTATTTGTAAAGTAATGAAAAGAAGGGTCTATCCCCACCAGACCCCATACACTAGGGGTGGGCAAATTACAGCCCGCAGGCCACATCCAGCTCGCAGGCCCTTCCTGACCAGCCACTGAGCTCCCAGCGGAGGAGGTTGCTCTGGCCCTTCCCCTGCTGTCCCTCCTCCCCCGCAGCCCCAGCGTGCCACGCCGCCAGCGCTCTGGCCTGCAGCTATGGCCAGGTAGCACTAAGCTCCTGCCGCTCTGAGCATCGTGGTAAGGGGGTGGGGCTGCGAGCTCGTGCGGGGCAGTGTGCCTCACTCTGGCAGGCCTGAGCGGCATGGTAAGGGGTCAGAGCCGGGGCCTTGGATAAAGGGCAGGGCATCCCAGGGGTGTGGATAGGAATCAGGGCAGTCAGGGGACTAGGAGCAGAGGGGCTTGGGTAGGGAGTGGGGTTTTGGGGGGCACTTAGTGTGGGGGTGTCTCAGGAGGGGGTCTCACGGGGTTGAGGGTTCTGAGGGGGGCAGGAAGTGGGAGGAGGTTGGACAATGGGCAGGGCCTAGCTTCCCTATCCTACCCTACCCGGCCCTCCATACAATTTTTAATCTTAATGGGGCCCTTGGGCCAAAAAGTTTGCCCACACCTGCCATACACCCTCTGAGCAGCAGGGCGTAGTTAGTTCCATGGTGTCTCCAACCCCTGGCCTGCTGTAAGTGTTCCCTTTGGCTGGTGGACTTTGCTTCAACTCCTGCTCTCTCCCTTTTCCTCCTCTCTCAGGCTGGCTCACTACTGTCAGCTCCATGATGTGCAGACCCTGGCCATGCTCTGCAGTGTGTTTGAGGCCCAGGCCAGGCTGCAGGGGTGCGTGAGTTCCTCTGGACCCTTCCCTCAGCGCTCCTCCAACGTGCTCTCCCACAGTCGATACGTACGCACAACCATTTCTTTCCAACTGCTTTTCTTGGAAGTCTGGAATAGCTTTGGTTCGTGTGTGACACACCTTCCTCTTGTTTCCACCCAACAGCCCAGCTTTACGTCTTCAGGGTCCTGTTCCAGCATGTCAGATCCTGGACTCAACGCTGGAGGCTGGAACATAGGTATGGAGAGGCAGGGGAGTGAACAGGTAGAGGAAATGACTTGATTCGTATGAGCACCCTAGGCAATAAATGGCTCCCCGTGGTAGTGAGGGTGGTAAAGAATTGCAGGTGATTGTGGATCTATGGCAGCGTCTCTCCCCATGGCAGATGGGTTGTGGGACAAACCACTCAGGATGATCCAGTTACTAGACAACATGTCTCTTTGATATTGGACTACAAGGATCTGAGCAAAGAGCAAATTTCCATGGTTTGTGGGGTTTTGGGGGGGAGGTGTCAGGTACTATGGCTGGAAATGAACATGACCCCATGTGCCATCTGCCCTTGTAAATGGTGTAATGTTGATATTTCTTCCAACTCGTCCATCCTTCCCTAGTGTGTTCTCTCAAACTGGACTGGTGGAACGAGTCTCCCTGTGAACTTCACCCTGATGGGCCTGAGGACCCCAGGTCACTGTTAGTCCGCTGGATGGGAGATCACACTGGAGCCAAAACCAGCTGTGTCTATGGCAGTCTCTCTCCCCATGGCAGATGGGTTGTGGGACAAACCACTCAGGATGACCCTGTTACTAGACAACATGTCTCTTTGACATTGGACTACAGGGACCTGAGGCAGCTTGCTTTGTCTACTAAAGCAAGCCTTCTCCGAGCCCTATTCAGCTTCTGAGGACTTGATTCCAAGCGCCCTTCCCATCCCTTCTATTTTCCCGGGTATTTGTGACCCAAGATAAGTAGGTGGCTGTGGCCAGTGATATTTTGCTCCTCTCCTGGCTTGGCAGATGCTCCAGGTGATGCTGCCTTGTTGCTGTGCTGGTCACACAGCATGATGTGGGATCATTGCAGCCAGAGCACTTGTCCAGTTTGAGGCCAGTCATTCTGTACACCGCAGACTATATCCATTACCAGTGGGGACACCTCAGATATTTGCTGGAAGGGCTGTAACCAGGGATTTCCTGTTTTCTCTCTACTCCAGGGTTGCGGGAGGGGTGCTTGCTTCTTGACTTTGCGATGGCCTAGCTAGAATAGTGGCAGTTGGGAAGACTGGAGTGTCAGTAGCAGCTCTTACAAGTGACACAAATACTTGGGATCTTACAGGCATTTCTCACCACGTTAACACTTTTCAGAAAAGTCGGAATTCAGGGCCGACTTGTGTCCCCGGGGTCCCGTGTAATGCCATTTGCATGATATTTGTCTCCCAGTGGCCTACCTGCCTGAGCACAACACTGGGCCCAAGCAGCAGCAAACCGGTAATGGCTCCGTGCAGTTTGCAGCTATCTATGGAACAGGGAAGGGAGCAGAAGCCAGGACAACCCCAGTAATGTTGGTTGTGCCAATCTTCTCGCTACACCCAGGGGTCATGCACTTCTCTGAAAGATTTCTTTCATGAGGCCCCTTTTCATACCAGCATCCTCACATGGCCGTAGAGGGAAAAAAATCCTCCCCTTCCACAGCCCAAGGTGTGAAATCCCTGACACAATGCGCTCCCAGACACTGGGAATGGAACTGTACTGATGCTAACTTTTGTATCAGCATCCAGCTGTTCAAGTCTCCTGTGGAGCAATCTATCTGTTTTCATATGGGGTGGAAGACCAGGTGCAGCTTTCTGAATCCAGATTTTCTGTGTCCTGGGAGCCTTCTCCCCATGCAGTCAGTGCATGGCCCGATGCTGGCGAGATGCTTTCAAGAGGCTGATTGCAAATGAAAGGGTTGGCTTTTGGCTCCCTGCGATGCAGAAGTGTTTGGAATGGTGCAGACCAGGGGTTCTCAGCCTTTTTCTTTTTGAGGCCCCTCCAACATGCTATAAAACTTCACAGCCCACCTGTGCTGCAACAACTGGTTTTCTGCATATAAAAGCCAGGACTGGTATTAAGGGGTAGCAAGCAGGGCAACTGCCCACATCATAGGGGGCACCCTGAAGCTAAGTTACTCAGGCTTCTGCTTCAGCCCTAGGTGGCAGGGCTCAAGGCCCTGGACTTCAGCCCCACAGAGTGGGACTTTGGCTTTCTGCCCTGGGCCTCAGTGAGTCTAACACTGGTCCTGCTTGGCTGACTCTCGAAACTTGCTCACGGCCCCCAGGGACGCCGCAGACCCCTGGTTGAGAGCTATTGGTGTAGAAGACAATACTAACACATCCTAGCAGGGGAGAACATGTAGTTGCACATGGTTCCATCTAACTTTCACATCTCTTCCCCACGCTTTTCACACATCACCGCTTTCGTAGTCCACTCATCACTGCATCTCTGGGGCCATGCTAACCATCTTTTGGCTTGTGCAGCAAGCAAAGAGACAGAGCACACGTTCACCCCCTGGTGCGAGTCTTCGCCTGACGACCTGCGCTATGGAAACCTGACGTACGCTGACCACCGGGAGCGCGAGAGAGATCAACACGACAAGAACAAAAGGTAGCAACTCCTGTTTGTGCAGCTTCAGGATCAGCTGTAAGGCTGTCTAGCTAACTGTTCCGTGGTGGCATTCCATCTACTCAAGGGAGAGTTGGCAAGCCCTTAGTCCAAACTTTCACTCAGTTAGTGGCCTAGAAAGCTTAATGCTCCATACCAATTTTGCTCTATGATTGGCCGACTGCCTGTGAAATCTTTTCATGAATCAGCTGCAGCGAGGGCCCCAGAAGAGAACCTGACCCTCCCCCACACACCCTAGTTCCGATGACAGATGTGGTCCATTCAGGCTCACTGTGACATTGTCATTTAAAAAATTATAACACCCTAATCTGAGAGACTAGGAAAATATGTTGTTCCTGTAGCTACCCGAGAAGTGACTTCATAGCCATTGCTGCTGGCTGGGTTAAGAATCACAGCCAAAGCTGTGGTGAGTGAACAGATCAAATGACTGTGTGGGTTCCTCCTCCAGGCTCCTGGACCCTGCCAACACGCAGCAGTTTGATGACTTCAAGAAATGCTACGGGGAAATCCTTTATCGTTGGGGTCTGCGAGAGAAACGGGCTGAGGTTCTGAAGTTCGTCTCCTGTCCTCCTGACCCACACAAGGGAATTGGTGAGTGTGTAATTCTGCCTCTTCCAGCTACCCATGTAGTGTCCTTGTCCTGCCTCAAGGGTTTGGCGATAAATATTCAGCAGACATGATGATCTAAGATGTATCCATTAAGTCCATCCAAAGACTGGCTGTTGCAGCAAATTGCTTGGTAAGTACTCAGCAATTGGCAGTTCAGAGTGGAGATGGGATCTTTAGATCTTGGCTTTGTATGTGGGATGGAGGGACATTACTAGCTGGAAGTGTGTTTACCACTGTGTAGTGATGGCCTCTTGACAGTGCTGGAGGCTGTTCCTCATCTAGGATAGTATGGGGAGCTAACCCAATCGCTGAATACGGATTGAGAAGTTCTGACAATGTCTAGTGCAGAGGTGGGCAAACTATGGCCCTCGGGCCACATCCGGCCCGCGGAACCATCCTGCCCAGCCCTTGAGTCCCGGCCAGGGAGACTAGACCCTGGCCCCTCCTCTGTTGCCCCCCTTCGCCTGCAGCCTCAGCTTGCCACGTCACCAGCGCTCTGGGTGGTGGGGCTGCGAGCTCCTGCTGGGCAGCACAGTGGCTGGCTACCAGACACGCTGCTCTAAGTGGCATGGTAAGGCAGCAGGGGGCGGAGGGGTTGGATAAGGGGCAGGTGGTCCTGGGGGGCTGTCAGAGTTCTCTCCCCACTCTGAACTCTGGAGTACAGATGTGGGGACCAAATTTTAAAGATCCCCTAAGCTTATATTCCACCATTTTAGGTTAAAACTTCCCCAAGGCACAAATTCTTTCCCTTGTACTTGGATGGTACTGCTGCCACCACCAAATGATTTAGACAAAGATTCAGGAAAAGGACCACTTGGCGTTCCTATTTCTCCAAAATATTCCCTCAAGCCACTTCACCCCCTTTTCTGGGGAGGCTGGAGAATAATATTCCAACCAAAAGGTTAACAAAGTGAATACAGACGAAATTCCTGGTTCTTAGGACACTGAAAATCAGTCAGCTTCTTAAAAGAATTTTATTGTTTTTTTTTTTTAAAAAAAAGAAAAAGAATCACACCTGCAAACTCAGGATGGAAGATAACTTCACTGGACAATAAAAAGATTTTAAACACAGGCTCAACTTCAAAATTACAAAAGCAGGAATAAACCTCCCTCTTGGCATAGGGAAAATTTACAAGCTAAAACAAAAGATAATCTAACGCCTTTCCTTGCTTTACTTACAATTTTTGTAATCCTAGATCCTTATCTCAGGTAGTGTTTTAGCAGATGGTTTTTCCTCCCCTGGTCTCTCTCTGTCTCAGAGAGAACACACACACAAAAAAACCCCCTCCCTCCACAGATTTGAAGGTATCTTCTTTCCTTATTGGTCCTTTTGGTCAGGTGCCAACCAGATTATTTGAGCTTAATGCCTTACAGGTAAGTGATTCTGTACCTCTGGCCAGGAGGGATTTTATATTACTGCATACCTAAAGGTTGTTACCCTTCTCTTCATATTTATAATGGGCAGTCAGGGGACAGGGAGCAGGGGTAAGTTGGATGCGGTGGGGGTTCAGGGGTGGGGTGGTGAGGGGGTGGGGAACAGGAGGGGTTGGAAAGGCATGGGAGTCCTAGGGGGCCTGTCAGGGGGCAAGGGTCTGGATAAGGGGCAGGGCAGTCAGGAGACAGGGAGAAGGGGGGTTGGATAGGGTGGGGGGTCCCAGGAGGGGGCAGTCAGGGGGCAAGGGTCTGGATAGGGGGCAGGGCAGTCAGGGGACAGGGAGAAGGGGGGTTGGATAATGTGGGGGGTCCCAGGAGGGGGCAGTCAGGGGACAAGGAGCAGGGTGGGTTGGATGGCTGGGTGTTCTGAGGGGGGCAGGAAGGGGCGGGAGGGGGGAGGGGGCCAGGCTGTTATAGGAGGCACAGGCCTTCCCTACCCAGAGCTCCATACAATTCTGAAACTCCGATGTGGCCCTGAGGCCACTCCGGTCTAGTGGGTAGAATCATTAAAGCCTGGTTTCTGTCTTTAGGAAACCCAGCCACAAAATGGGTGGGCAAGACCCTCCCCCAAACCCTGTGGCTACCCCTTGCAGTTCTCTAGCAGGCCTAGCAAGAAGAAGGCACACTGCACTTCTGGGTGGGTGCAATGCTGGACAGGAAAGCAGCATTAGCAGCAGCTGTGAGGAAGTTCGCTCTGCCCTGTCACCTTGTCGCTGGACTGGAAGAGCAGAGCAGCCTGAATCATGGCTGCTCTTCTCCAGGAAAACGGCAGCCTCACACTAGAGGTCATCTTTGCTTCTGCTGACATGCTGGGCTTGCTTGTGCCTGTTTGTTTCTCATGGAGGAGATGGACGCGAAAGACAAAACTTCAGACATGTAGAGAGAAAAGGGCAGCTGGAGGATTTCACTCCACAGCACCTTAGTCCAGCCCAGGTTAGTCATGGCCAAAAGCTGTTCCCTTCTCCTGACGCTGTTCAGACGGCTTGTGTTAATGGGTCCCAGTCCAGCACCTCATGCTCTGATGTCTCAGCCTAACTGGATAGCCTCAGGAGAGGAGCGAAGGAACGTAACAGGCTTGTGAGAAGAACTCTGCTCTTACTCGGGGGGGGGCTCCCCGGGTCAGGTCTGAGGCAGATCAGCAAGGCTGGGAGGAGAGGGGGGAGATCCATGGTCTCCAGGACTATAGGGGCCTGCAGTAACTGTTTTGTTCTCTGTTTCTTTTCTCTCTCCCCTACTGCCAGAGTTCGGGGTGTATTGCAGTCACTGCCGCAGCGAGGTGCGGGGCACCCAATGCGCCATCTGCAAGGGCTTCACTTTCCAGTGTGCCATCTGCCATGTAGCAGTGCGAGGCTCCTCCAATTTCTGTCTGACCTGTGGACATGGAGGACACACCAGTCACATGATGGAGTGGTTTCGCACCCAGGAAGTGTGTCCCACCGGCTGCGGGTGCCACTGCCTGCTTGAGAGCACGTTCTGAGCACAGCCAGCGAGAGCAGAGTGCGTCCCTAGAACTGGGTCTAATACTTATTCCTAAACCACGGTCGGTCACCTTCACCCCCGCAGGCATCCTCTGTAGATACTGTGGAGAGAAGTAGGGTTTCCTTGCTGTGCATTGTGCTGGTATCACCAAATGCTTCCAGTCTTCCAACAGCTTCCCAGGTGGCTCCAGCTAGAAGTGGCCAAACTCCCTGTGCCCTTGCTAGTACTGGATACCGTTCTGGGAAAATCAGGCTCTGCTATAAAGGATACGTGACCGGTGGCTCATCTCCATGAGGCCGAAGGGAATATGTGAAAGTTCCTTTGGAATATCTGTCCAAGGCATCCTGCCAGGAAGAAGTCGGACAAGAGATCAAGTCACATGACAAAGACAATCCTCTTAGCTAAGTGAAGGTGAAACTAGTTTCCAGACAGGAGTGGAGTTCCAGTCTTTGAAGAGGAAATAGACAGTGGGACTCTGAACTAAGATATTTCAATGCCACGGAGGCGGGAGATTTTAAAAATGTTTTTTTTCTGAACTGCCATTTCTTGGCCTAATAAAATTCTGTTAATCACATGAAACAGGAGGATCAAACTACCTTTTAAAGGATCCTTTCCTGGTTTCCAATTCAGTTGGTCACTACCTGTAGATGGTATACCCCCTCCCCCAGCCCACTGCACTAGAATCACGTTTCCTTCTAGAGAGGAGAGGGTGGCCATATATTTTTTTTGTTCTGACTGGGTTGAAGGATTCACTTTAACCCCTTGTCAGCGACACACCCTGATGACAGGACAGAGGTCTCTGGGCAGGGGGTTTCACTGTGCAAACAGGTCAGTTAACGTGGTTGAGGCACTGGGTTTACAGAGCAGCCTGGCAGTGATTTTGTGGAGAGGGGGTTGTGTGTCTTGTATGAAAATGTGAGATTTGAAGAGAGGAGACACTCGGGGCTTGATTTTCCCCCCTCTAGTTTATATGTGAAAATGAATGGGGGGTTATCAGCTTTCTGTGCAAATGACGGGGTCCACGGCTCGGGTGACCAGTCAGCACATGAGAAAAACGGGGGTGAGGGGGGTTAATAGGAACCTCCCTAAGGGAAAGATCCCAAACTGGGGAGCGTCCCTGTGAACTCTCTGGTCCCTGTAGCCACAGCTGAGGCCTGGTGCAAACGCGGTGCCTGCCGCGCCGCGCCGCCCCGCCCCGCCCCGCCCATCAGCCTGCGGGGCTGACGCTCCGCCTCGCCCGTCCGACACGCTGCAGCCAGCGCCGAGCGCGGCCGCGAGTCCGGCGCCCACGTCTCCCGCTCCCGACACCCCGAGCCGGGCCTCTGGGCCCTGGGCACGTGTCGGGGGGGGGGGGACTCGGCGCCCCTGAGGTCCCGTCGGTCACTGGAGCAAAGGGGGGACGAGCCGCCCCGCCCCGCGGCGTATCCTCCCCCGACACGGCCCTGCGGCGCCCCCTGCAGCACGGGGGGGCCGCCCTTCCCCCTCCCGCTCACTCACGACCCGGAAGTAGTTCTTTGTGAGCCGGAAGTGGTTGAGTGGGCGGCGGCGGCGGCCGCAGGCTGCCCCGGGGGAGCGGTTGGGCCCGGGTCACCAGTGAAACCGGGGGGGGGGGCGCGCGGCCCCCCCCCCCCGATGACCAGACTGCTGGAGACCCGCCCCTCCCCCCGCTCTCAGCGCGGCTCCAAGACACCGCCCCCGCAGCCGGCGGCGCGTCACGGCTCGACGGGCCCCGCCTAGGCTGGGGGCTGCTGAGAGCCGCCGCCCGCTCCGTGCGCGAGCGGTCCGGGGCGCTGGAAACGCCGCTCGTTACAAATACACGGGGCGGGGGGGCGGTTCTGCTCCCCCCCCCCCCCCGCGCGGGTCTCTCTGGTCTCCGTGGCACTTAAGCGGGTTGTTCGTTACGGTGCTTTGCTGACTCGGGGCCTCACGTGATCGCGATGATCCCGGAATTAGCGGCTCTGAAACCGCCGTGTCCGTACCACGGGGCCGCAGCTGCTCAGCGCTCCTGAAAATCAGGGCCCGGGAGGCTAAAGCGCGAGGAGTTTTTCCTCTCTGTTGTGTTTAAAGATGCAGGACACAGTCAGGTGTCTGGGATTCCTTCCTGCCTCTGTTACTGACTTGCCCTGTGATATTAGGCAAGTAATTTTGCCTCTGTGCCTCCATTTCCCCGTGTAAACATGGGGATGGGTATCCACCTTTGTCAGTTGTTGTTGAGGTCTCTAGCTGAAAAGCGGAGTCCCGTTCTTTAACCCAAAGAGGCTGATCCCTAGGAGTCAGCCTCTTTGGGTTAAAGAACGGGACTCCGCTTCAAAGCATTAAAAGGAAATTCGGGAGAATTGGGTGTTCCGGGCTTGACTCCAAGCACAGTACAAAGCCTGGTGCCACAAGGTGCCAGCAGAGAATCGTGTTCAGAGATGACCCGGTCTGTGCTCTTGGAAAAGAGGTTTCTGGTAAATGGCTTGTCTGGGTCTCAAAACTACTCCTGAGCTCCTCACATTTCTACACAGCATTTGCCTCTTGCCTGGAGGATCTTGCCTGGTTGGTGGTAGTCTTTTCCCTTGTTGGATTTGCTCTGAGTGATTTAGGTGTATGCGGTCATAGTGAAGAGTGGACATAGGTGGTCACTTTTCTCCAGGAGTTGAATGCAGATGTGTCCCAGAGGTTTTTTTTCATTTCTGAAAAACTCTGTGGCTGTGATCCTTCCTTCTGGGTGTGAACATTGCCATGGTAACTTTAAAAATGCAAATCCCACATCATGCAACAAGAACAAGGAGTACTTGTGGCACCTTAGAGCAGCGACGTCCAATAGAAATACAATGCTAGCCACACTGGTGATTTTGATTTTTTCTTATTAGCCACAGTATAAAAAAGCCACATCAGTTAGCCACATGTGGCTAGTTGCGAACATATTGGACACTACTGCCTTAGAGTCTTATTTAAGCCTAATTTAATGGTATCCTTTGTTGTAGATCTTTGATGATGCGCTGGAGAGGTTTTAGTTGGGGGCTGAAGGTGATGGCTAGTGGCTTATTGTAGATCAGTGATTCTCAAAGTGGGGGTTGCCAACCGATTCCAGGGGGGTCGCGAGCTCACGTTGCCGCTGAACGGCTGCTGAATTGATTGCTTCCGCATTCGGCAGCTTTTCTGCGGACACTGTACACTTCGGAGAGATCTAAAAAAGAGCCGCCGAAGTGATTGCTTCCAGCTTTGATGTCTGTTTGGCGGACACTCTATAGTGCACGTCATATCTACTGAAATGCCACCGAATGCAGAAGCGATCGCTTCGGCGGACATACAAGGGTCGCGCCGCTGGGCGCTTAAGAGAAAAAGGGTCACAGTTCCTCAAAGTTTGAGAACTGCTGTTGTAGATCTTAAAGACTGGGAATGGCTGGGTCATTACACAAACTGAAATCTATTTCCTCATGCTGGTTTTCCCCTACTGTTACTCACACCTTGTCAACTGTTTGAAATGGGCCATCCTGACTATCACTACAAAAGTTTTTTTTCCCTCCTGCTGATAATAGCTCACCTTAATTAATTAGCCTCTAAGGGCTTGTCTTTACTACGCGCGGCAACAATCAGTCTTTTGGCAATCGATTTATCGCGTCTCATCAGGACACGAAAAATCGATCGCCAGCGCTGCCCCCGTCGACTCCGGAGCTCCAGCTTGCCAAAAGGCGTAAGCTGAAGTCGACGGGGGAGCGTGCCGCCGACCGCCGCCACCGTGAGGATGGCAGGTAAGTCGGCTGTAGAGATGATTACGAGGAGTAATATATAGCTATTAACGTAGCTGAAGTTGCGTATCTACAGCCGGTCCCCAGCCCTAGTGAAGACCAGCCCTAAGAGTTGGTATGGCAAACCCCTATCTTTTCATGTTCTCTCTTTCTCTGTGTGCGTGTGTATAAAATCTTCCTACTATATGTTCCACTCTATACATCTGATGAAATGGGTTTTAATCCATGAAATCTTATGCCCAAATAAATTTGTTAGTCTTTAAGGTGCCACAAGTACTCCTTGTTCTTTTTGCAGATACAGGCTAACATGGCTGCCACTCTGAAACCACATCCTGCAGTGGCTGCAGATGGGGATACCTGCACTAGCAATCTTCAGGGCTTTACTGTTGATGGGTTAGGACAGCAGCCAGTCTCTTAGGAAGTCTGGTCCTATCTCCAGTCAGCACTTGAGATTAGTGTGGGTGGAATTTCTGTCCATCCCAGACTATAATCTCAACAAGACAGAGCCTTCTGTCATAAACCTGAGTGCTCTCCCCTAGTTTTGGCAGTCCTCCAAGCCAGTTGAAGCTGCTTTTATTTCTGTGTTAGTTTGTGTGTGAGCAGAAGAAGAAGGGGGATTATTAGTTAAATCTGTTGGGTCAAGGTGTACTAATTGCCCATCACCACGATATCTTAGCACTCTACAAAACGAAAGATCCATCGGTACATACCTTGCAGCAGTTCCTGGATCCTCGGAGTAATGGACCAGCTTGCCTTTCCAGCAATTTAGTTTGCTTTTATCAAGTGCTCTGGGGTCGATGAGCATTGTAGAAATCCAGAGTTGTAGCTGTACTGGATCAGACCTCTGGTCCATCCAGTCAGCATCCTGCCTCCAGCATTGGCTGCTGCTTGATGCTTCAAAGGAAGGATGAAAGGAACCCAGACTGGCAGCTGTGCAATTCTGTATGTTGGGTGGAATTGCTTCCTGACATCCATGGGCAACCATCTTCTGCCCTAAAGCATGAACTGTGACTTTCTTTATTGTGGTCTTAGCCTTGCTTAATGCAAAGCTGACTTTTTAAAAAGGAAGATTTATTTTTCTCCAGACTTGAATGGCAGTGGGAGGCGGGGATCCATTTTTTTTATGGAGATTTGCTGTCGATAAGAACTGAGATGCACATAGTATAGCTGTGGGTGGGGACCCAGGAATAGATTTGCAGAGGATACTGCAGGTCAGAATTGCAGTGTGCTAGGGAATACTTGCACAGTGTCTACCCTCTACTTTGGTGCTGTTTTTACCTACATGAGTCCTGTTTATCAAATTACGTTGATATGTGCCTTTAAAGTTGGGCCTCATTTTGTGCTTTTTACACTGCAGCCTTTGATGAGTAGCAGCCCCAGGATTTGGCTGAAGAAGGATAATTGGTGATGTCCAAGAAGGCTCAGTGGGGTGGTAAATTGTGGTACATCTCCAGCCGTTGCAGGGGTGGCATTCCCAATACCCGGCCCAGCAGCAGAGGCTGTACCAGGTTGAGTTCTATACACTTAGGGTATGGAATGCCAGTATTGCAGTGAACCAGCACCCAGAGTAATATTCAGCCATGAGGTCCTCTCTTCCATGCACTGACATTCTGTCGCTGAAAGAGCACCTTTACTGTAAACAGAATACGTTTAATCCCCCCTTTCCCCACTCCCAAATCCTATGTTAAAAGAACACCAAGATTGCAGAGTTAAGCACTTAGAAATGTGGATGTACCAGAATTCAGGTTGTCTGTGCAAACTTAGTTCAGCCTCCTTGTGTACATGGGTTACAATACAGTCTTTAATGAGGTGATCGCATGCTAGCTTTTCCCTAGGAACCCTGCCTGACAGTAGAGGAATGTTGAGATTCAGGAATTCTGGGTTCTAATCCACATTCAGGGGGGTGGCCACAGACCCTTCTGTGCTGCTCCCCAAAGAGCAGCACAGAAGGGTGCTGACCCCGTCTGGCCTGGCTCCTCTAGCTTGTCCTTGTCATCCCCGTCTCCCCCTGGGCTCCTTGTCCTAGTTCCCTCCCCCAACCACACACACCTCAGGGCTCGGATCCTGATTCCGTGTTCCAATCAGGTGACTTCTTCCTTCTCCTTGCTGCAGGGAGAGAATTTGAGAGCACAGGCAAGACCAAGGGGCCAGTGAAAATAAATTGTCTGGCTGAGAGGACCCATAACTGGTATCGGTAACTTTCCCTGCATAAAGAGGTCAGTTGCAGAACAGGGAAAAAGCTTGGGACTTTTATTTTCCAGCCCTGTTGGCTTTCGGGACAGTGAAGGGCAGTACAGCTTAGGCACACGTCTACCGCTTATAGCCACTAGCTGCTCCTCGCAGCCATGGGGAAGAGGCAGGGAAGCCTCTGTTACCCATCTGCACCTGGCAGTCTCCTCCAAGTAATATGGCTATTGCAGGAGCAGGCTCCCTCTAGCCCTTTCCTTGCCAAGATGTGTGAGTTCTTCAGCTTTGCCTCCTCTCCTGTGCAGGCCTGGGCTTCGGTAGGAGCTTGGAGCTGGATATCTTGGTGTGCGGGACATGTCTCTGCCAGTTCTCAGAGATAAAGCCCTTCATTCTGCACAAGAAGAATTCCATAATTATTCCACCATAAGTCAGGCAATGGCTACGCTATGAATTGAGTTGACCTAGCTTACATCGGCGAAGAGCTACCACCGTAATCACATCTCCGCTTTGCTGCTGTGGTCAGTGGTGCACGTCCCCACCAGGCACGCTTGTACCAATTGTACTTTCAGTGTGAGGCGTTGTGGGACAGCTTCTGAAAGCCAGCAACAGTTGATGTAAACCAGACACTGATGCTGCACTGAGCTAACTACATCTACATTGATTCCGCACCTCGAGCGGAGGTGAGTTAGGTCAGTGTAGTGGGTGAGATACATCAGCGGGAGTGAAATGTTGGTGTAGGTGCTTAGAGAGTTATGTCGACGTCAGCTGCCTTGCATCATCCAAACTCTAGTAGAGCGGCCTTGTTCCCTGACTTCAGAGCACATGCACTGTCAGCCCTGTGTGCTCAGTCCTGGAGCTGAGAGTCACGCTGGCTTTTTCCTTCTCATGCTTCATTGCTAGTAATGAAGACTGGGCTCTGCTGCTGCTGGGGAGCCCGCTGCACAGGCAGGGGGCGCTAGTTCAGGAGAAAACCAAACCCCAGGGGTTCTGCACACCGCACTTCGTGGAACGTGCCTGCTGCTTCATTTGGTCCAGAGTGAAATAGTTCATGATCTTGACTGCAAACGCTAACGAGGGCAGATTAGATGGCAGCACTTCGCTGCTATGAGCAGAGCAGGTGTAGTGCCTGGCTCTGAGCAGGGGAAGCACAGAAGGAACATTACCCATAACCCTCTATTTTCCAACCCTTCCCGGACTCTTCCTGGGCCGTGTGTTCCTGTGATATCAGCTGAGTCCTCGCTGGGCTCCCACCTCTGCTGGATCACCCAAGTAGTTGCTTTGTAACCATCCCGGCCTGGGAACCCCTGCACGATTGATCCCCTGGAGCCAGAATGGCTTTTCCTGCACCCATAGCCGTGGGTGGGCAAACCCCTGCTGAAGCGTTGGCTGCCCTGGGGCTGAGAGACTCTCTATTCAGACACCCCCATGAGCCTGCTTAGCACTTCCCCTTTAGTGTGTCTGACTCTCCCCTCTCCCCCAGATGTGCAGGGTGGCAGTGTCCACAGCTGCAAGCTGTGTGTGAGCACCTTCTCCCACACTGTCCTGCTCTACCACTGCAGGACAGCTGCAGATGTGGGACCCCAGCACCTGGGACAGCACCGCTGCCAGCCCAGCTTGCCTGCTGGCCTTCGAGACAGTGCCGGGCCTGGAGATCCCAGATGTCGAGCCGACTGATCCACCCACAAACGTTCATTTCATCCTGACCACGGAGACTGTCAAGGGGAGAGCGTTTGAATATGGTCGGATGGTCTTAAAGTGCTTGCAATGTGCCCAGAAGTATTACTCCAAGGAGGGGCTCATTGGTCACGTGCGTGCCATGCAGCCTGGCACCAAATGTCTGCCTCTGCCCCCAGGTGGCGTTGCAGGGGGCAGATAGAGTCATGAGTACAGCTGATTACAAGGCATATGTGAAGTCTGTGGAGTGCAGAAGTGGCTCCCAGAAGCACGAATCTGGGAAGCTTCTGGAAAGACATTTGTCTGCCTAGTTTTGCAAGACTGGCTTTACTAGAAAGTGCATATTCCAGCTTCCTACCAGCACCCACCAAGCCGGCTGCAGCCCCTTCTGTGGCACGCAGCAGACAGCCTCCCCCGGCAACTGCACCCTCATCCAACCCTCCTGCTCCATGACCCCTAGCCAGACCCCTGCCCCCTGACAGGCCCCCGGGACTCCGATGTGCCATCTAACCCCCCTGTTCACTGCCCCCTGACGCCCTCTGCCCCCTTATCCAACCCCCAGGCCTGGCCATGGCCCGCTTACCCCGCCACCACTAAGAATAGCGTGTGTGGCACACAGCCAGACACCGCCGCACTGATCCGCTGGAGTGCACAGCGGTTGGCACACAGCCAACCGTGGTCGTGCAGCTCTGCTCCCCAGAGCTGCTGCTCATGCGGCCCACTGAGGCCGCGGGGGAGGGAGAGAGCAGCCTCCCCAACCAGACCTCGGGGGCCAGTTGGGAGGAGCCCGTGGGGCCGGATCCAGCTCACAGGCCGTAGTTTGCTCACCCCTGATCTAGAGCCTTCTCCTCTTGGGTTCAGCGCTCTGTGCAAGCTGCTTTGTCCTCTACGCTACTTCCCAGCCATTCTCTGGGCTCCCTGCTCCATGCACCTGCCTTGGCATTAACCACTCAATCAACAGCTGCCACCGTGAGATTCCATCTGCAGTGGGACACCTGGTGCCCACCAGGGCCTGGTCGCATCAAAGGGAGCGTTGAAGCTACTGCTGACGTTGGAAGCAGACCCTTTGTATGCATTGATCTTGTACTACCAGAGCTTGTGACTCCTTCGGGTTAGGTGTGTGTGGAAAAGCGGGGAGAACTCCCACTTGTGGGGCCCTGGAACTACATCTTTCAGTCTGGTGGATGATGGTTTAGAAGCCTCCTGCTGCTTTCCAGTGGGCAAACTGCTCCTCAGCGAGGCTTCCTTATGGAGGACATCCTCTCTGGGGCCCATCTGGCTGGTGGCTATTGGTGAGCACTCAAGCCCTCTGCTTCACTTGCAGGTGTCCTTTCAGGAGGCCCAGCTACATTAAGATGCTGTAGATGGAGCTGTGTTTCAGACACCCTCCCTCCTCTCCCCGCTCCCAAATGACGCCCTACTAGACTGGTTGTGACCCTGGTTGGCAGGCTCGGGACTGGCGCCAGGCCTAAGGCTAGGCTCTCCCTGCCCTCTAGTAAAGGTTGCTTCAAACACCTCACCGTGCATTGGCCGCCCAGTTCAAGGGGGTCAAGGCTGGTCTGGGCAGGTTCATCTGTGTTTTCAAACATAGCTCCGTCCATGGTGAGCACAGGACCCACCAGCTGGTGGCCATGCGGCAAGTTCTTTCTTGCCAGTCCCAGTATGGGTTGGTGACTTGCTGGCTAGGCTTTCCTTGGGCTCAGCTGGAGCACGTCCATCCCTGCGAGGGACCAGCCTGTCAGGGAGTCCTGGAGGCAGGAGATAATGTATCAAGGCCTGGTGAGGGGCCAGAGGCCTGCTAAGGGAAAGCAGGAAGCTTGCTAACAGCAACTGTGCGGTAGCTAGTGGGAAGAATACTCTGAGAAGGCAGGACTCTGCACGCAGGGAGTCCAGGGCAGGATTGTGCCCTGGCTGGGGTTTGCCACTTCTGCCTCATGGCATCACCAGGGCACTCAGATCGTGGCATTAAGGCTCCAGAGGAGAACTGGCTGTCTCAGCACCTGCAGATCTGCTCCAGTGGCTCCCAGGCCTGGCCACTGATGTCTGCTGTCCCCTGGCCTCATGCCGAGCCACCCAGCTCCTGGCGTGACAGGATCAGTGAGGTGCTGCTAACGGCCCCTTGCAGGGCATAGGTGGGATCCCTCGGGAAATGTCCCAGGCACGAGAGGGCTGGTTCCAGCCAGGCTGAGAGCCCTGGAGCTAGCAGGGAGAGCCAGCCCAGTTCATCTCTCAGCTCTCAAACGCTGCTGTCCTCTGGCTGGGTGTTGTCACCAGTGTGCTGCTGTAACTGAGGATGGCAGCTCATATAGCCACCGCTCAGAGACACGCCGCTGACTGTTCCCCTTCAATGGTTTTGGAGGCAACAGTGACATCCTAGAGGAGCCTGGGGACTGAAAGAGATCCCGGCTGTGTCTATGGAGAGGGAAGGGGCGCGGACAGAGCCCTTCCATTCAGACTCAGCCCGCTGCAGGAGGAACATGGCTCTGATCCAGTCCGGCAGTTCTCAAGGGCCAGGCATCTAGTGCAGTGTCCTGTCTGGTGCTTCAGAGGAAGGTGTAAGAACCCAGCAGTAGCAGATGTGGGATAATCTGCCCCCACATTAGGTGTCATCCTGCTCTCTCTAGGGAGCTTAGTTTAAGCCCTGAAGTGTGAAGCTTAACATCCCTTCCCACGTTTGTTAGCATTAAGTAGGATTATTCTGACTGGTCTTGTTATTCCTGTAAATTGCTACTCCCTTTTGGAATCGTGCTAATTTCATGCTCACAATTCAGTTTCGCCATCGAACTACATGTGCTTGTGTGAAATATTTCCTTTTCTCCATTCTGAATTTTACTGCCTTTTAATTTAATCCATTGTCTCCTGGGCCTTGGCTTATGAGAACAGACATTCCTGAACTGCCTTGTCCAGACGGTTTGTTACAGGCAGGGCTGGTAGCCTCATCTGTTACGGTGAAGTAACACTTCCCAGGAGAAGACCCAACCCAGTTACTTATAACTTTGCCAAACTATAATTTGGGCTGGAATTTTCCATGTTGGGTGTCTGCCTCCAGCAGAATTCTTTTGGAAAATGTCAGCCAAAATGTTTTGACCATTTCCTAGAGCAAGACTGGGGGCAATAGGTTGTTTTCCCTAGTCTGGTGACCTTTTCTTTCAGATGCTCTAGTGCCTCCATGCTCTGGAGCAGGGATTTCATATTCGGCAGGAGGGTGACCTTTGTGTCTGGGAAGTGCCTCTTGCCATCCCCATGAAAATCCACCCAAAGTTGGCCACGTTATAAAACTGAAACAATTGCAATTTACACAAGCTAGAGATTTGCTAGTTCTCAACAGCTAAAATCTCTGAAGATCCCATCCATGCTGGGCATGTGATAGCCTAGGACTGAGCAGGACTTTCATAGAATCATAGAAGATGCGGGTTGGAAGGGACCTCAGTAGGTATCTAGTCCAACCCCCTGCTCAAAGCAGGACCAACCCCGACTAAATCATCCCAGCCAGGGCTTTGTCAAGCCGGACCTTAAAAACCTCTAAGGAAGGAGATTCCACCCCCTCCCTAGGTAACCCATTCCAGTGCTTCACCACCCTCCTAGTGAAAACGTTTTTACTAATATCCAACCTAAACCTTCCCCACTGCAACTTGAGACCATTACTCCTTGTTCTGTCATCTGGTAGCACTGAGAACAGTCTAGATCCATCCTCTTTGGAACCCCCTTTCAGGTAGTTGAAAGCAGCTATCAAATCTCCCCTCAGTCTTCTCTTCTGGAGACTAAACAATCCCAGTTCTCTCAGCCTCTCCTCATAAGTCACGTGCTCCAGGCCCCTAATCATTTTTGTTGTCCTCCAGTGGACTCTTTCTAATTTTTCCACATCCTTCTTGTAGTGTGGGCCCCAGACCTGGACACAGTACTCCAGACAAGGCCTCACCAATGTCGAATAGAGGGGAACGATCATGTCCCTCGATCTGCTGACTATGCCCCTATTTATACAGCCCAAAATGCCGTTAGCCTTCTTGGCAACAAGGGCACACTGTTGACTCATATCCAGCCTCTCATCCACTATAACCCCTGGGTCCTTTTCTGCAGAACTGCTGCCTAGCCATTCGGTCCCTAGTCTGTAGCAGTGTAAGTTCCCTCAGTTGCATTTCCTGGCTGCTGTAGGCTGTGTTTCATCCAGGTCTGGGCACAAGAACCAAGAGCAAGGAGCCTGTCCCCGCTGTGTGCTCCATACTCCCCTTTGCTCTCAGTGCTCCCCTGGAAGGAACCCGGCAGCACAGAGTAGGAAGCTGCCTGAGTCTAATGCAGAGTCCCCTCCCCGGGTGTGGCAGGTGGAGGATACATTTCCCCTTCACTGAAGAGGGGCTGATCATCACCCAAGCAGCAGGCCTGTGTCGTCAATTCCGGCAGCTGTCAGCACCTCGGTGATTGGGGCACTTGATGAAGTTTCACCCCACAATAGTTGTGACCAAACTTAAGCCCTGTCTCAGCAGCTCAGGTGGAGGAACAGGGCTGAGCAGTGCGGCCATGGCTTAGGCTGTTCCGTAGTGCCGTCGCAAAGATCTGCAACCGGAGCCGCGCTGGTGCTCTCCGGTTACTGGCCTGCCCTGTACCTATCTCACAGGAGCATGCAGCTACATACCCGCCTCCTGCATCTTTCATGAACTCCAGTGACTGGAGCCTAAGCTTCGCCTGTGCCACGGAGCCACTCGTACGCTGGAGAAGAGCAGCTGAACTGGATCTGGGCCTAGAGTGCTTGTTGCCTGGTGGATTGATCTGAAATCAAGGCCCTTTAAATCACTAATGTTGATCAGCTGTTCCATTTGTACTTCAGTTATTTTCTAGAGAGGGGTGCTTTCTCATTAGTGGACATAACCATTACAATGCCTGGATTTTACAATTAAATAGAACTTTGCAGCAGTTTTGGTACATTTTTGCTACCTAGGATGGCCAAGTGTAACTATAAACATTTATTTAAACAATGATCTACATTAATATTTTCACATTCTTATTCTACATCTGTTACCCACACACTCAAGTGCACCCATCTTTACCCAGTTACTTGGGCTCAAGGCATAAACCTCTTAGTCTAGGCACCTAACTTTACCCCTCTGTGGGCTCTGGGCTCTACTGCTCTGTGGACTCAGAGCAAACACCCTTTCCCTGTGGACTCAAGGCTTAATCTTTTGTGGGTTTAAGGGGTCCTTTACCAGTGAAAGAGCCTTACACAATAATATCCTACATGACCTCTATTTATTAACAATCACCAAAAACAGACTGCACATGCTACACATACAGTGCCCACCACTCCCAATAAGACAGATGAACTTTTCTTGCTGGCCAGACAGGATCAGGTCCATCTGGGGGACTCCAGTTTCTGTACAATGTCATTGGCGTGGTGTTGAGGTCTGGCAGCTCTGATCTTTGGGGCTGTGTCCTGGAGTTGGTTCCCAAAGAACTTCCCTTTGGACTCCAGTTTATATAGTGACATTTGAGTCCTTTTTAGCTTTACCTTAACCCAGGAGTGGGCAAACTATGGTCCATGGGCTGTATGCAGCCCACTGGCCGTTTTTATCCAGCCCATGAGCTCAGGCTGGGGGAGCGGTGCCAGTGGCCCTGTGCTCCCAGCCCGGGGACCGGGCCAAGCATGGCGAGCTGCAGGGCCTCATGCCCAGTTGAGCACGGTAAGCAAGAATCGGGAGGTTAGAGGGGGGTGGCTTAGGTGGTGGTGTCCCCAGGGAAGGTGGTTAGGATGGGGGGGGTCTTGGGTGGGGGCAGTCAGGGAACAAAGGAGCAGGAGGCTTAGATAGGGGGTGGGGTCCCCATCGGTGGTGGATAGGGTGGGTGTGTGGGTCTCGGGAGGGGGCAGTAAGGGAACAAAGAGCAAGGGGGCTTAGATGGGGGTGGAGTCCTGGGGGGCAATTAAAGTGGGGGGTTTCCGGAGGGAGCGATCAGGGGACAAGGATGGGGGGATTGGATGAGTCGGGGATTCTGAAGGGGGCAGTCAGCGGCAGGAAGTGGGTGGGGGTCAGATTGGGAGTGGGGCCAGGCTGTTGGGGAGGCACAGCCTTCCCTCCCCAGCCCTCTGCACAATTTTGAACCCCAGTGTGGCCCTCGGGCCAAAAAGTTTGCCCACCCCTGCCTTAACCAATTATTATACTAAAATTTTACTAACCAATCCTAACATAGTGTAACAAAATTCTCTAACCAATCCTACTCCACCACCTTAATTATTTTAACACCTAGCAAAATAAATTATATAACAGACAGAAATAATTAAAGAAACAGCCAGAGACTAGCCAGATAAACAATAGGGAAGTGGGGACCGTTATGACAAAACAATAAAGAAATGAATATTTCACACCCACCACTACTGAGACGTGATTTTCTGCCAGACGGGATGCTGACAAACTAGGTTTTCTTTAACCATCTTAAGTTCAGTTTCTTTATTGGATGACGGTGGGTGCCATTAGGATGGGGTCTCCTTACCAGCCTGATACTACATTGTGATGGAATGTGAGGATTTGGCTTCCTGCTTCTCAGCTAATGACTGCTGTTTGGCTGTTTTTTTAATCTGACTGCAGATGAAAGCCTTTAGCACGATAGAAAATGATGAATGAGATACTGCTTAGTTACTAGATAATCAGCTCTTTGGTCATAGTTTGTTCAAGCTAAATAAGCGTGGCAACAAGAATTTAATGAAACCCACAAAACAGGATCAGGCCAGATGGCTACGGGAGAGTGATCCTATTGAGATCCAGGACTGCTAAAGGACCTCCCCTCAGCCTAAGGGGAGTATCCACAGGACCTGGAAACCAAATAATTCCAGGGGACAACTGAGATAACAGGAGTGACAAAGAGTCCTGTGGCACCTTAAAGACTTGGCATTGGCACTCTCACTGAAGGACTATCTGGATATGTGGACTCTTTACTCAGACCCTATGCCACCAGCACTCCCAGCTATCTCCGTGACACCACCGACTTCCTGAGAAAACTACAATGCATTGGTGACCTTCCAGAAAACACCATCCTAGCCACCATGGATGTAGAGGCTCTCTACACAAACATCCCACACAGAGATGGAATACATGCTGTCAGGAATAGTATCCCTGATGATGACACAGCACAAGTGGTTGCTGAACTCTCTGACTTTATCCTCACACACAATTATTTCAAATTTGGTGACAATAGATACCTCCAGACCAGTGGCACCGCTATGGGCACCCGCATGGCCCCACAGTATGCCAACATCTTTATGGCTGACGTGGAACAACGCTTCCTCAGCTCTCGTTCACTCTCGCCCCTCCTCTGTCTACGCTGCATTGATGACATCTTCATCATCTGGACCTATAGGACAGGAACTCTGGAAGAATTCCACTATGATTTCAACAGCTTCCACCCCACCATCCACCTCAGCCTCGACCAGTCTACACAGGAGGTCCACTTCCTGGACATCACGGTGCAAATTAATGACGGCCACATCAACACCACCCTGTGCCGAAAACCTACCGACAGCTATGCCTACCTTCATGCCACCAGCTTCCACCCCGGGCACACCACACGATCCATTGTCTACAGCCAAGCACTGAGGTACAATCGTATTTGCTCCAACCCCTCAGACAGAGACCAACACCTACAAGATCTCCACCAAGCTTTCTCAAAACTACAATACTCGCACAAGTTAATAAGGACACAGATCAGCAAAGCCAAACGTGTACCCAGAAGCCTGCTGCTGCAAGATAAGCCCAAGAAAGAAAACAACAGAACACCACTGGCCATCACCTACAGTCCTCAGTTAAAACCTCTCCAACGCATCATCAGTGATCTACAACCCATCCTGGACAACAATTCCTCTCTTTCACAGGCTTTGGGAGGCAGGCCAATCCTGGCCCACAGACAACCCGCCAACCTCAAGCATATTCTCACCAGCAACAGCACACCGCGCCATAACTCCTCTACCTCAGAACCAATCCGTGCAACAAACCTCGATGCCAACTCTGCCCACATATCTACACCAGCAATACCATCACAGGACCTAACCAGATCAGCCACACCATCACTGGTTCATTCACCTGCTCATCTACCAATGTAATGTATGCAATTATGTGCCAGCAATGCCGCTCTGCTACGTACATCGGTCAAACTGGACAGTCCCTACGGAAAAGGATAAATGGACACAAATCAGATATCAGGAATGGCAATATACAAAAACCTGTAGGAGAGCACTTCAATCTCCCTGCACACACCATGAAAGACTTAAAGGTCAGCATTTTGCAGCAAAAAAACTTTAAAACCAGACTGCAAAGAGAAACTTCAGAGTTGCAATTCATTTCCAAATTTGACACAATCAGTTTGGGACTGAATAGAGATTTTGAATGGCTAGCTAACTACAAGAGCAGTTTCTCTTCTCTCGCTGTTCACACCTCCAATTCAGCTGCTAGAGGAATACCTCACCCTCCCTGATTAGAGATAACACCTGGTTCAGCCTCATTGGACCCACCCTGTTATCTTTAACCTGGTTCTTGCCTACCTATTTATCCCTGCCCCTGGATACTTCCACTGCATGCGTCCGACGAAGTGGGTATTAGCCCACGAAAGCTTATGCTCTAATACTTCAGTTAGTCTTTAAGGTGCCACAGGACTCTTTGTCACTTCTGCAATTCCAGACTAACACGGCTACCCCTCTGATTCTTGAGATAACAGGGACAGGAGTGAGGTCAAAGGAAGGGACCCTGACGGGGACACCGAGCTGAGAACCCCGGACAGCACCCACAACTCCTCGAAGGCATCAAGGGAGCCAGCAGACACCGCCCAGAGGAACTCTGCCCAGATACGTGAACAGATGGAGGATTGGAAGTAGGCCCCATAATCACAGGAGACCCCGTCGCCCAACCTCCCCTTTCTGGTTTTATAGATGGCCATTTTATCCAGGGCTAAGAGGAGGTTGACAAGGAGATCCCATGACTTTGTGGGACCACGGATTGGGAGTGCATAGAGAAGAAAGTGGGGGGAAAAGTGCAGCCAGAAATGTAACAGGATATCCAAGAGGAGCCAGAATAGGGGCTGCAACCTGGCTCACTCCAGGTAAACATGAGCCAGGGTCTCCCGAATTTCTCAGAAGGGGCAGATGTCTGGGGTGGGAGGTGAACCATGCCAAGTACACGCCTGTGCTCACAGATCCATGAAGTAGCCGCCAACTGATATCCCCAGTGGGCCTCGGGACCCATGTAGAATATAGGCTGGCGCACCGGGGCTCCTCGCCCTCCAGAGGTGGCAGGAGGTTCCGTCACTTTGTGCCGGGGCGGGACATGAGGGTGTGGAACATGAGATTGTAGAGGTTTCCTCAGCGCGGTCTGGAAACGAACCAACTGCAAATCATGCAGCCGTCTCATGGTGAAAGGGTGGCAGAGAGGTCACTCTCTGGGTGGGTGGGTGGCAGGGGCCCAATGAAAAGGTCTGGTGGGCCCAGGGTGGAGGGTGGGCGTGGCACACCCTCTCGCAGGACCCAGTTGAGGTACGCCCGAGCAGCAGGCGGTAAAGCGGCCCCTCACCTCCTGAAGTATGCGCCAGGGATCACGAGGCCTGTAGAGCTCCAGGCACTGAGCAAGCATCAGGGGATCCAGCCAGTTGCCCCGGTCATAGTCCAGGAGATCTCCAACTCTGGTGACACCTGCCAGGACCAATCTCTGGCACACCAAGCGGGACTCTGCCATCTGCACACAGAGCTGGGGGTTGTGTAGCACAGGAGAGTGATTGAAGGCAGATATATTAGTCCCATATTAAGCAGGTCCCTTTTCCCTGGGCAAGGTAATGGGCAGTTCCAAAACAACCAGGAACTTGCTGGAACCAGTTAAGGCAGGCAGGCTAATCAGGGCACCTGTGTTTAAAAAGGATCTCACTTCAGTCAGTGAGGCACGCATGCAAGGAGCTGGGAGCAAGAGACACTAGGAGCTGAGAGTGGGAAGGTGTACTGCTGGAGGACTGAGGAGTACGGGTGTTATCAGATATCAGGAGGAAGGTCATGTGGTGAGAAGAAAGTGTTGGGAGGAGGCCATGGGGAGGTGGCCCAGGGAGTTGTAGCTGTCATGCAGCTGTTACAGGAGCCACAGGGCCCGGGGCTGGAACCCAGAGTAGAGAGTGGGCCCGCCATCCCCCCACAACTCCCTACTTGATACCAGAGGCGTTGACTTGGATTGTGGGTTCCACCAGAGGGGAAGGTCTCTGACCTGTTCCCCGATCCACTACGTGGATCAGCAGGGACTGTGGGGATTGTTGTTATTCCTTTTCCCCATGCTGGCCAGTGATGAGGTTAGCTGAGTGAACAGCAGATTTGAGCCACAAAAGGGGCCAAACTGAGGGCTGCCATGAATCTCTGAGGTGAGCAAATCCGCCAATAAGCGCAGGACCCACCAAGGTGTTGTCAGTAGCTACCGGTGTGGTGAATATAAGAACATAAAGGCTGTACTGGGTCAGACCAAAGGTCCATCTAGCCCAGTATCCTGTCTACCAACAGTGGCCAATGCCAGGTGCCCCGGAGTGAGTGAACCTAACAGGTAAAGATCAAGTGATCTCTCTCCTGCCATCCATCACCCCCCTCTGACAAACAGAGGTTAGGGACCCCATTCCTTACCCAGCCTGGCTAATAGCCGTTAACGGACTTAACCTCCATGAATTTATCCAGTTCTCTTTTAAATCCTGTTATAGTCCTAGCCTTCACAGCCTCCTCAGGCAAGGAGTTCCACAGGTTGACTGTGTGCTGTGTGAAGAACTTCCTTTTATTTGTTTTAAACCTGCTGCCCACTAATTTCATTGGGTGGCCCCTAGTTCTTCTATTACGGGAACAAGTAAATAACTTTTCCATATTCACTTCCTCCACACCACTCATAATTTTATATACCTCTATCATATCCCCACTTAGTCTCCTCTTTTCCAGGCTAAAAAGTCCTAGCCTCTTTAACGTCTCCTCCTATGGGACCCATTCCAAACCCATAATCATTTTAGTTGCCCTTCTCTGAACCTTTTCTAATGCCAGTATATCCTTTTTGAGATGAGGAGACCACATTTGTACATAGTATTCAAGATGTAGACGCACCATGGATTTGTATAAGGGCAATAAGATATTCTCTCTCTTATTCTCTATCCCTTTTTTAATGATTCCTAACATCCTGTTTGCTTTTTTGACTGCCGCTGCACACTGCATGGACGTCTTCAGAGACTATCCACGATGACTCCAAGATCTTTTTCCTGATTAGTTGTAGCTAAACTAGCCCCCATCATATTGTATGTGTAGCTGAGGTTATTTTTTCCAATGTGCATTGCTTTACATTTATCCATATTCAATTTCATTTGCCATTTTGTTGCCCAATCATTTAGTTTCATGAGATCTTTTTGAAGTTCTTCACGGTCTGCTTGGGTCTTAACTATCTTCACTGTCTTCCTCTCCTCCCCCAGCAGGGAGGTTGAGCAGAGACTAGCTCAAGAATGAAGGACTGCTGGAGGAAGCTGGCTCTCTCTCCTGGGACTCCCTCCTGGGGGCTTTACTCTGCCAGAGGTGGGCTTAGACAACAGCTCTTCCCTGTGAGGTCAAGGCCCCAGTACCAGAGGCAGGCCCTGGTGGAGGCGTACGCCAGAGGCGGACAGCTGGCAGGGCAGAGGGACACTGAGTTGGCACCACTGGGCTCTCACTGTATCCATGTTGTTTACAAGACTCTTCATGCAGCCTATTGGCCTTCCCACTCCTGCCCGCACCTGATGGCTGGATACCAGGGAATTCCCTACTCAGCCTCCTCAGTCCCTTGTTCACATACAACTGCCCGCTGTTCCTACATCACTCCGTCTGTGGCCCGGCTCTGCCGCGTCCGGCTCATGCTCTCAAAGCTCTTTAAGACCTTCACAAATTTGCCTTTGCACCCCCCTCACAAGTCTTTCAATTTTGTTCCATATTTACATGTGGGGAGGGTGAGGCACGGAATGAGTAAGGCTGAGTTTTCAAAGGAGCCCCAGGGAGTAGGGCACCTAATTCCCTTCGGCTTTTTTTGACAATCTCTGCGTGGGTGGCTTGCCCGAGATTGCAGTCAGTGATAGAGCCAGGGCTCTGGGCCAGAGTTTGTTCAAATGAGCGCATTGTCAGCGTGTGTGGGTGAGCCCTGGGACTGGGCATATGCCAGTTGTCGGAGATAAACTGGGCACGTTCACCTTCCTTTGTGCTAACCAAGAGGGCAGCCGAGTTTGGTTGCTCTGAGAGTCCGGGTGTGAGCGAAAGGCCTGGGCATGCAGTGAGTTACCTGTTGCAGTGACCGAAGGGGCACAGCTATGCCAGCCCTTATGTGGGCACCTCCCTAGGCCACTGTGTGGCATCATCCTGCTGCTCGGGAGCCGGGGCTTTGCAGGGCAGGATGGAGGGGGAATGGCTGGCAGGGCTGGCTGTGCCTTCTCTGCCGCCCCAGGCAGCTCAGGAGGGAAGATTGTCGAGCTGCCGAAGAGGGAAGAGGGGAGAGCGGCTTTCGCTCTTCGGTTTTCTGCTCTTCCCTCTTTGGTGGAGCTGCCGCAGGTGTTCTGCCGAAGGCCTCCTGAGCGCCGCCCTGGCAGTGCCCAGACTGCTGCCCCCTGCCGTTTGCCACCCCGGACACCTGCTTACTAGGCTGGAGCCTGGAGCCGGCCCTGCTGGCTGGGCTGGGATAACTAAGGGCAGGCGCAGCGGTCACTGGCGAGTGGTGGAGGGGGAGAACAGGGCTGGAATAGCTCCTCAGGAGGGAATGGCTGTAGGACAAGAGCAGGGGGCAGAGCTGTGGGCGGTGGTGGGGAACATGGTTGGAATAGCTGGGGACTGCAGGGCAGGAGCAGGGGGCATTGGCAGAGCTGGGGGGGGGAGATTGGCTGGGGATTGCAGAGTTGGGGGGGCGGGGAGAACAGCACTGGAGAAGCTCTGGCAGAGGTGTGGGGGTGGGGGCAGAAACTAGCCCCTTTCCCTGCACTAGGTCAGTGTAATTAGGCCGCTCGTTAGGCAGGGGCACCAGCTGACGAGTGTTCAGCACTCCTCTGCCTCCCCCCGTCCCATCCATGTGGTTTAGCTGCTGCCCCCTGCCCGCTCCACACAAAGCGCAGGCCAGGCCCACAGCGTAGCAACGTCCCCTTTATTTGCCGGGGTAATCGGCGGAGGGAGCGGCAGCATGAGTTTGCTTTTTGAGCCCCAGGCCCAGGGCCCTGCGTTCCTTCTGCACAGGCCCCCTCGGGCTCTCGGAGGAGGGACCCTGCCTCACTAGAGATCGTTAGTGGAGCCCAGCCCTTGAGTGGAACAGTCACAGGCAGGGCAGGGCCATGGGTCAGTGCAGGGAGGCTGAGCTGGTGACCCAAGGCCAGAGTCCAGCCGTGCTCTGGTACGGGGCTCCCAGGCTGCGGGCGATAGGGGTGACCCAGCAATGCCGGGCCAGCACCAGCCGGTGTCGGTGCCAATTCAAGGATATTCTCCGGAGTGGGAGAGGATCCCAGCTTGGGGGTTGTGGGGGAAATTCCATTTCCAGAGGGATGTCCCTGTGCCTCGGCCCTGCCCCCAAGGCCAGCACGGCAGTGTGGGGCGGGCGGTGCTGTGGGGACCCCATTCTGCCCTCTGGCCGAGCTCTGGCAAGGTGACTGGCCCAAGGATGGACACACGCTGTGGCAGAACCAGCGAGAGAGCCCCATGTGCATAGCTAAGTGGGGCCTTTGCTGGGCATGTTCTTGCTCTGCTGCTGCCAGGCTCCCGAGCGGGACACGGCTACGCAAAGCCCTGCGTCTGGGGGGCTGGGTCACCCCCATCTGGAACTGGCCCAGCCCCCAGGGAGGATCTTTGCAGCCAGCCAGGGGCCGGATCTCCTCCAAGCCCTGATCTGGATTGGCAACACTGCGAGGCTGCAGCCCCAGGAATGGGGCTCTGGGGGTGCCGGGGGTTCTGTCGGGCAGGGGTTCCTCTTCAGGCCAGTGCAGACATGCTGAGGCTGGCCTGTCGACTGGCTGCTTCCCCTCAGCCGACGCAGGGCGGGCTGCAGCTGCGCTGTCTCTGGAAGCAATGGAGGCAGGGGATAGCCCAGCCCCGGGACTGCTGGGACCCCGTGGAGACACTGGCGGAGCGGCGTCTGCTGGGAGGGAGAGAGGACAGCAGGGTCATACGTGCACCATGCTCTCTGGGGCAGACCCCCGTGCTGCCAGCCGGCTGCTACTGGGCCGGACCCCCAGTGCCTGGCCCGGGAATGTGGGGAGCCTGAGGGTCGCCTGGTGTCACCCAGTGCCTCTGCATGTGTCCCACTGTGGTCTCTCTCCTGCACTCTCACAATCCCCTTTGTCCTCCTGCTGGGCTAGAAGAGGTGCCCAAACTGCGCCAGCCAGGAGGCAGGGTGGGGAGGGCACACAGTGCCCTCAGGATCCTGCCAGGCAGGGCTGGCTCAAGAGTAAGGTCAGTGTCCGGAGCAGCGGGGAGAGCCCCGGGGGGGGGGGGCGCTCTTGTGGGCACCCATCTGTCCCACTCCAGGCACCCTGCCTGGATGGGGTTTGGTTCCAGTCGCAGGTCAGGCTTGGGCTGGAGCCTGCTCACAGCTGTCCGGGTGTCAACCCCCCAGGGTCCATGCAGCGACTGCAGCTGTGCGCTACGGGTCAGAGCAGAATCCGGCCCAAATGTGCAATCCAATGCTGTGCCCCAGAGGTATTTGCACCACCTCACTCCCTGCTGTCCCGGCTGGGCTAGTGCAGAGCAGGGTCTCTAAACTGGCCCCTTCGCCTGCCCTGCAGGGCCGGAGAGCTTGCTGCTGCCAGGATCCCCAGCGCCCCACAACCAGCCGCCCTGCTCACCTCGGAGTGTGGGGGAGCTGGGCCTCTGTAGCGTCCCGCAGCCTCAGCTGCCGCAAGACCCGGATGAGCTGGCTGATCTGGCGCAGGGTCATCTCTGGGGCCGGGCACGTCAGCCGCTGGCGCTGGCTGATCAAACACGGGGGGTTAGCAAAGAGCGAGAAGTAGCTGTTCCTTCCCAGCAGCTGCACTGCTTGCTTATTCCCAGAGCAGGAGGCGTACTGTAGGCAAGAGGAGAGAGCTGGAGTCAGCGCCAGCCTGCAGTATGGGGTCAGCGCGGGCTCCTACTGGGTGTGTCACCGGGGGTCAGCGCCAGCCTGCTGCCAGCTATGCTATGGGGATGCATCTGCCAGCACTGGGGCAAGCAGCAGCACTGTGCTATGGTGCAGCATGGCCAGGCCAGGGCATCCCCAGCGCTCTGTGGAGGACGCCCTTAGCACTGCGGCCAGGCTTCTGGGGTTGTATTTCCCCCTGGGGACCTCAGGGTGTCTTCCTGCTCTGTGCTTTGGTTCCCCCAGCCAGGAAGTGGGGATGATGCCATGGGGTGGGGAGGTTGATTTAGCTCAGGGGTAGCTGGGCTGTGGTTCACCATCCCGTGGTGCAAGGCACATGGGGGAGGGAACGTGTCGCTGGTTGGGAAATTCAGGGAAATCGCCCAGTGCAGCAGCCAGACTCCCCAGGTTGCCAGGCGGGTTGTGGGTCACAGCGAATGCTCCTTCGGAGGCCAAGCTTGCGCCAGCGCAAGTGGAGCTGAGCCAGCAGCAGGAGCCGAGTAGTGGGAGCGCCAGGTGGCTACGTCCCAGCATTCGTAACTTGGGGTACACCTAGGCCGATTGGCCGGGGCATGGCTTGCCCAGGCCAGGAGCTGACGAACCGCCCAGTCTGGCTGCTGGAACATCCGTTCAGACTTAAGCATGTTGAATGAAAGGCATTAGCACCACGCAGCCCAGTGCCTGCATCCTGGACCGTTACGGGCCCAAGTGAATTCTTCCCAGGGGTCTCCTGCCTGAGGCGGTTGGCCCTGCCATTGGAACCTGGGGTTGCCGTTCCCTCTCCGCCCCCTGGTTAGGGTTGCTGTGTACAGCTCTGTAGTGCAACCCGCAGCCTTTGCAATGCATCGGAGGAGGGGTAAAAATTAGTTCTTTGGGGAGGGTGGGGAATTACATAACAAGGGAGAAGGCGCAGTGTGTGCATGGAGAAAGGCACAACACTGGAGTCTAAGCAGGAGACTGGGAAGAAGGAGCAACATTCTTCAGAGCGCAGCTTCTAGTGTTGATTTCAGCACCTGGGACTGGGTGGAAAAACCCTGCCATGGCTGCAGGTTGCAAAAAAGACCCTTGTTAGGAATATTTTCAAGAAATCCCAGAACACATGGCCAATGCAAACAGGGCATCCTAGAGCTCCACGGCCCGGTGGCTAGAATGAAACAACATCCTGAACAGTGCTCCTCCAAAGGCAATGACTTCACAGATGGTGATCTGTAAAGCTTTATTAGGCATTTATGAACTTTAACATTTAAAAATAATGTCAAGCTATTTGGTATATTGCAAGTGATGAAGTTTTTAATAGTGTAGATAACCCTTATGATGTATTAATCATTTTCCTCTAAAACTGGGTTTAGAATAAATTATAGCATTTAAACAGTTGCACAATAGAAGGAATCTTTCATCAGTCTTATACTCTCATCATTTTCAAGCAGTGCACTGAGTAATACTCAGTGAGAGAGAGTCTTTTTTTAACTATTTTGTTTCAGGGTCCAGCTTAGACATAAAGGTCCATGAACATCTATCATCTGCAATTCCTATAACTTCAGAGTCATCGGCTGGTCCCACCTGCAGTGCAGCAACTAAACATACATCAGACGGTAAATTACCTGGGTAATAAAAAGACTTTCTGCATCATCCAATAAAATCAGGTATGAGTTCATAATCTGGACCAGCCAGTTCCAACTAGACTGGCAGATGAAAACATTGCTAAACAACTAATTCGTCTTTCATCTTTTGCAGAGCAAACATTTCATGGACATGGTTCTCATTATAACCAGACTACACTACACTCAGCAGAGCAGACATTGCTGGGAGGTTGCTGGTACAATGTAGGAGAAGGAAATTAAACAGTGTGCAAAAAACATTGACTGGAGATTCATTAATCTGAGTCTTGATGGGTGGAGCAATGTACACAGTGATCCAGTAATATGTGTTGGTGTGACAACTATTTAGAAAAGCTGGACGAGCATAAGTCCATAGGGGTGCTAAAGGAGTTGGCGGATGTGATTGCAGAGCCATTGGTCATTATCTTTGAAAACTCATGGCAATCAGGTGAGGTCCCGGATGACTGGAAAAAGGCTAATGTAGAGCCCATCTTTAAAAAAGAGAAGGAGGAGGACCCGGGGAACTACAGGCCAGTCAGCCTCACCTCAGTCCCTGGAAAAATCATGGAGCAGGTCCTCAAGGAATCAATTCTGAAGTACTCAGAGGAGAGGAAAGTGATCAGGACCAGTCAGCATGGATTCACCAAGGGCAAGTCATGCCTGACCAACTTAATTGCCTTCTGTGATGAGATAACTGGCTCTGTGGAGGAGGGAAAAGCAGTGGATGTGTTATTCCTGAACTTTAGCAAAGCTTTTGATATGGTCTCCCACAGTATTCTTGCCAGCCAAGTTCAAGAAGTATGGGCTGGATGACCATAAGGTGGATAGAAAGCTGGCTGGATCATTGGGCTCAACGGATAGTGATCAATGGCTCCATGTCTAGTTGGCAGCCTGTATCAAGCGGAGTGCCCCAAGGGTTGCTCCTGGGGCCGGTTTTATTCAGTATCTTTATCAATGATCTGGAGGATGGTGTGGACTGCACCCTCAGCAAGTTTGCAGATGACACTAAACTGAGAGGAGTGGTAGATAAGCTGGAGGGTAGGGATAGGATACAGAGGGACCTAGACAAATTAGAGGATTGAGCCAAAAGAAATTTGATGCGGTTCAACAAGGACAAGTGCAGAGTCCTGCACTTACGACGGAAGAATCCCATGCACTGCTGGAGACTAGGGACGAATGGCTAGGCAGCAGTTCTGCAGAAAAGAACCCAGGGGTTACAGTGGATGAGAAGCTGGACATGAGTCTGCAATGTGCCCTTGTTGCCAAGAAGGCTAACAGCTTTTTGGGCTGTATAAGTAGAGGCATTGCCAGCACATCGAGGGACATGATCATTCCGCTCTGTTCGACATTGGTGAGGCCTCATCTGACGTACTGTGTCCAATTCTGGGGCCCACACTACAAGAAGGATGTGGAAAAATTGGAAAGAGTCCAGAGGAGGGCAACAAAAATGATTAGGGGTCTGGAGCACATGACTTATGAGGAGAGGCTGAGAGAACTGGGATTATTTAATCTACAGAAGAGAAGACTGAGGGGAGATTTGATAGCTGCTTTCAACTACCTGAAAAGGGGTTCTAAAGAGGATGGATCTACACTGTTCTCAGTGGTACCAGATGACAGAACAAGGAGGAATGGTCTCAAGTTGCAGTGGGGGAGGTTTAGGTTGGATATTAGGAAACACTATTTCACTAGGTGGGTGGTGAAGCACTGGAATGGATTCCCTAGGGAAGTGGTGGAATCTCCTTCCTTAGAGGTTTTTAAGGTCAGGCTGGACAAAGCCCTGGCTGGGATGATTTAGTTGGGGTTGATCCTGTTTTGAGCAGGGGGTTGTACAAGATACCTCCTGAGGTCCCTTCCAACCCTGATATTCTATGATTCTATGAATGAGCCATCTGCTGTCATCCACTCCTAGCTTCTGGCAGACTGGTGATATTCTAAAGAAAGTCAGTGGTGGAAAGCACTAGCTGAAGCCAGAGCTTGTTGAAGGTCTAAACCAGCTTTTGACAGCAGTAGCCTCTACTGCAGGCGCAGAAAGAATATTTTCTTCATTTGGACTAATTCAGTCAAAGCTGAGAAATTGGTTGGCAGCTGAAAAAGTTGGGGATCTCGTCTTTCTCTTCCAGAGGGAAGGGATGAGATCTACTAGTTTTAAAAGTTTGAAGGACAGCCTGAGTAATGCAGGAGACTGTTGTTTCATTTTCAAGAGACTTAGGCGGGTAGGAACTTAAGCTCCAGGCGCTTTCACTTAGGCATATCTAAAAATGTTCCCAGGCTGATCTGAAATAATCAGTTTAGGTCACTGACTACAGATAAACACTCTGGTTAAGGAATCATTTAGTTGTAAATGTGAAACATGTTTTAGTCAGAGAAGTTATGTATTCCAAACAGTTTAGGTTGTTTTATTTAATAAAAATGTGTCTTATATGCTGTTTTGTGTGTTTAATTAAATTCCAGTTACAATCCTAATGCAGTTTCAGACAAATCATGAGCAAAACATTGTTTAGTGAGTAAATAAGGAATATCTCATTTGCCATTTCCCAGCATACCAAGAATGTTCAGTTAACAAAAATTGGAAAATATTAAGCTATATAATTGCTTAAATAAATGTGTAGTTATAGTGCATCCTCTTAGCTCACCAAAAGATGTACCAAATTTTAGTTGTAAATCAAGTTGTTTCATGGCAATGTCAGCCAATGAGAATGCACCTTTCTGTGGAAAATTACTGAAGTGTAAATGGAAAAGTTGATTAAATCGAGGCTTTCTGCTTTGTGATTTAAATCAACCCATCCTAGCTTGCACCCTGGGCACAGTCTGGGATCTGCTGCCCCATTCAGCTAGTGCCTGTTTTTTCTCTTTGCAGGAAGAAGGGGTGGAAGGGGAGACCTGAAGGGTCTCCAGGTTGCCCATGGCTAAGGAGCAGGCTGTAATTGACAGACAGGCCCAGCAGGGGGCAGGCCTCAGCCCCAAGCCCTATGGCTGCCATGCCTCTGTCACAGAATGTTAGCATGTCTGAACAGGATTGTGGAGGTTCGAGGGAGCTGGTGCCGGTGGGTGCACAGGCTGACAAAGGAAAGGGAGCTTAGAGTCCACATGGAGGGACTTTCCCAGCCACCGATCTGCTCAGCCTCCCCCCACCCCTTTTCTCCGGTCACAGAACCCTTCAGCCAGCCGCACTCCCCTGCTCCAGTTATGCAGAAGCTTCCCAGTGCAGAGACTAGTCTTTTCCTCTACAGGCCTGACTCCTGCTGGGAAGTATATTCAGCGCTGGGCAGTGGAGTGTGGAAAGCGGGTGGGCGCAGGTCACCCAAGACGCGTGGGGCTGGGCATGACCATCTCAGCGCTGAGATGCAGAACGGCGGGTTACTTCAATAACAAGCACTCACTGTAGATGAATCAGGTGTTCGAAGGATGTGGCCTCTGGCCCAGGGAGGGGAGGAAGAAAGGCTGCGGTTCCTAATCCACCGAGGGCTTTGGATGTGCGGTTCTCCTTCAAATGGTGTGTCCCATTCCCCCAAGGAGGCTGTATGCTCACAGCTGGTGTCGCTGGCTCTAAGCAGGACTCAAGCATTCATTGTCACCTTTTGGTCTGGAATAACCCAGTGCAAGCCCATGGCACCTTCTGGTCAAGGGCTTCTCAGCCACTCAGAAGTGGCAGCTAGAGCTTCCAAAGTGGCTGGAGTCAGAGAGGTGCCTGAAATGGAAGTTGGTGCCTAACTCCCTTTGGAGCCCCCAGCCTCAATGCGACACCTCTCTCCATTGCATTAGCTCCATTTTCCAGCCAGGCCTGAGGCCGAGCGCAGCGTAGGTTGCACCATGAGTTGGGCAGAGATGGGAGTGGGACCCAGGTGTCCTGGCCCCTACTTGCCTGCTTTCCTCACGCGGTACTGGGCCTGAGTCATAGGCACCCTGCAGCTTGTGTTGCATTGACACAAAGGCAAAATGCTGCTGTTTTCTGGGAAGCTACTTCTCAACAGGGTGTGGTGGAGGCACATCCCACTCACTCCCTGTTAAGTCTCCTGCATGATACCTGCCAGCTAGGAGCTCGCACCCAGAACCACCTCCACCCTGTTCTCAGGTGCCCTCTGGAGATAGTAGAGAGCCAGGCGAATAGACTAGCCCTATACCCGCAGTGCTGTAACCACCCTCCCAAGCACTCCTGTGGCTGGCAGCTGGACCCATCCCACTGCTGGGGGCCGAGCCGGGGAGCTGATCCTCCCTCGGCTGCAGCTGGATTTCTTACCGGAACAAAGGTGGCCATTCGCCTGCAATGGCTTTATGCCCACAGGCCCTGCGCAGTCTCTGCGGGCAGCTCTCCCCTGGCCAAGCCGCCACGCTCGGCCCTCGCTGCTTCTTTCTATGCGGTCCGTGGGATCACATTGGCAAACAGCACATCTGCCTTCAGTCAGACCCCAGCCTGGTCCAGCTCCCCCCCATCCCAGTGACTTCACCCCAGCTCAGGTGTCGCAGCACGGGGGCACCGGCTCACGTTACCGCTGTGGAGGAAGCTGACAGAATTGGGTATCAATTATGGATGGCCATTGGGTTGGTGGGAGGGAGGGGGACATTCAGACCTGATGGGACAGGGGACAGCAGGGCGCTAGGTAAGAGCAGAGTCAAGAAACCCCAGTGTGGCAGCTGCATGCGCCAGGCTCCCCACCGCTAAGGAGGAGGTGGGATCTCGCTGAACCGCAGGAGGGAGAGCACAGCAATGACTAGGTTGTGCCAGCAAACCTTTCCACCACCACTGACAGAGCCCACCCCACACTCCCCTATAATCCCCCATCCCCTCACTAGGCCTCCCCCGCCACCGCCACAGAGCTGAGCTGTGCAATGGGGCCGGTTGGTGAATGGACCAAGTGGAGCCGCCCCTTCCAAAGTCAAGGGGCCGTCATGTTTTTATGAGCAAGTTGAGAAACCTTGTTCTGAGTGGAGCTAAAACCTCACTGAAATTGGGAAAGCGTGGCTGCACCCTTCACTTACACAAGTGCAAGGACAGGCCGCCTACCTCAAACACCGGGCCTGTGTGAGCCCGCCCTGGAGAACTTCCTGAGTGTTGTTTTGGGGGTGTTGGGGGGGTGTAGAATGCAGAGGCCCAGAGGGTCCACAGAGAACCGGAATGAGCAGCTGCAAGGCCAGTGGCCAACCCCGGAAGAACCCTGGGGACAGGGGCTAACAGAGCACTCTTGGGGCTGGGAGCCAGAGACGCTGTTTGTTTCCTTTTGCCCGCCGAGACAACAGGCCTTGATAAAGAAATGGCCCAGGCTGGCCAGCCCGGCTCACACTGAGCCAAGACGTAACAACTGTCCATCAGCCTCACTGATGAGCTGCCAACACCAGGGCTAATTAGTCTCTCTCTCTCTCTCTCTCTCTCACACACACACACACACACACACACACACACCCTCCCCTCTGGGTGTGACTGGGCTTAGTGCGACAGGCAGGAGTGCCCACCATCAATGGTGCTGGGGGCTCTGCAGAAGAAGGAGAAACCAGAGGGAGAAGTTCCCTTCTGGGACCCGCTTGAGAAAGGCTGGGAGACCCACAGGGAGCACAGCGGGCTCCTATGGGGTAGCCCTGGGCCCTACAAGAACTAGAAAAGCCCTGGAGGGGCTCTGGTTTCTGTGGTATTTGACCTCCCAGCAGGGAATGCTGGGGAGTCATCAAAGGGCCAGGGCAGCCTGCTGGGGGAAAGGCTTGAAAACGAGACGTGCTACGGGGCCAGGAGATGGGGGGGGCCAGAGAATTTGGGTGATGCCTGAGAGGGGCAGAAGGCCATTATTTGGACATTGATTTGGTCCCCTACCTCCAAATGGCAGTGAACTGTTATGTGACGTGGCCCCGGGGGGGTACAATGAGGGGGCAGCACCCCAGGGAAAGGACACCAGGGTCCAGGGAGGGACACGGGGCCAGTGAACAGTGAGACACCGGCTTGCAGAGGACGCTTCGGCTGCCAAATAGCTAATTCTCGGACAACCAGCAGGAGGCGCCGCAGGGGTGAGTCGCGCTGTCACACACACCGTCGGCAAAACCGGCCTGCCAGCGAGGCCAACTGGTAGGAGGCTCCAAAAGAAGCTGAAAAAGGAGACATTTTGCTCTGTAACAGAGCTGGCCCCACAGCACATCCGCTCAGAAACATCAGGCAGGTTGTTAACTGTCACAGTATCAGCGCTTGGGCGATCTCTGCAGTTATTAGCCTTTACACCTTCATCTCATGCACCATTTCAGAAGAATTAAAGGTGCTGGGGCCCTCTAGTGCTCACAAGAGGGCTTGGTGTGAGAGTTACTACCAGTGCCACGTGCAGCACAGCTGCTTCCATTGATTATTATTATTTATTACAGCCGCACCTAGGAGCCCCGCACAAGGAGTAGGGCCTCCACTGCACTAGGTACTGTACAGTCACGTAGGATAGGAGTCAGTCCCTCAGCTAGAGCGTTTACTTTATTAGCCTGACTACACCCATCACTGATTGTACCTGTTACACTGCTACCTAATCCCACTGTCTGCCACTGCTGGGCTGACTACAACAATCAGCGATTGTATCCATTATGCTGCCATCTGCCCCTGCTATCTGCCTCCACTGGGCTGACTACAGCCATCCCTGACTGCAGCTATTACACTGCTATCTAACCCTGCTATCTGCCGCTGCTGGGCTGACTACACTCCTCTGCGACTGTACCAGTTATGCTGCTACCTGTTCTCCACAGACACTGGCCTCGCTCTGCTCAGGTGGGCAGGCTCCCTAGACACAGGCGAAGGAAGCTCATGTTGTGGCAGCACTTGACCGAACCCGGCCTGGCGGGTGAAAAGACGGGACGTCAGATTGCCATGTTGGCAGCCCTTCTGCTGCTGCGTCTTGGCGAAGGCTCCTCGGTGCCCTGAGGGCCTCAGAGACCTTCCCAGCTACTCCTGGACTAGTGCTCTGTCCCCTCCCGCAGGACAGCTGCAGCCTCAGCTGCCATTGTCCCAGGCAATGAGGCCAGCAATAGGCTGTCCTGGAGCGGGTCAGTGACATGCAGGGGTGAAAGTAACTGAGGGGTCTTACCTGTACGGGGACTGGGCTGGGGCCAGCTCTGGCCCCTGGAAGCGGCGGGACTGGGGGCAGAGCCAGGCCCAGCCCAGCCCCTGTACCGGTAAGGGGCCTCCCCGCCTACCCTCCCCACTCCCCTGCCCCCCCTATTTCCTCCCCCTCCCCCTCTTATTCCTACCCCCTCCCCTGGGGCTCTGGCAGCAGTTTAAAGGGCCGGGGGCGGTAGCGGCCGCCACCTTCCTAGGGCTCCAGCAACAGGGCTCCCGTCCCCGCAGAGCCCTGCTGCGGGAGCCCGGGGGAGGCTGCGGTGAGGCTCCGGGGGCAGTTTAAAGGGCCCGGGCAGTAGCAGCCCAGCCCCAGGCTCTTTAAATAGTTGCCGGAGCCCCACCGCAGCCTCCCCAGGGCTCCGCGGTGACGGGAGCCCTGTTGCTGGAGCCCTGGGGAGGCTGCTGCTGGGATCTCCAGGCCCTTTAAATTGCACTCGGGGAAGCCGATCCGCCCCGGTACGGCGCACTGGCTCTTGACGTGTAACGGGGCCCAAGACCCCATGGCATCCTGGCTGGCCACGCAAGGGCCTGGACTCAGACCAGTAGCTCCGAGGCCAGCACAGGACAGTGACACTGGCATAGTCAGTGTGTGAACGTCCCTGTCGGGGAGGCTAGTCCCTGCCCCAACCCTTCCCCTTCTATTCTCCCCTGGCACCCATCAGACCTCTACCCCACCAGCCAAATCGCCCTGATCCCCGGGCCACCTTCTGGCCCCGAGCGCCAGCCCGACCCCTGGCCAGCCCTGAGCTGCCCCTGGCCCAAGTCAACCTGGGCTGCCTCTGGCAGGCCGGCCAAGCCCCAGCTCCAGGCTGCCAGTGAGCCCCCTACCGGCTTTGAAGGAGAAGGGGAGCCAGGGTGAGGCCTGGGACTAGGCCACGGCAGGGCTAGAGCCTGGGTTAAGTGAGGCTTAGCTCCCCTGGCCTATGATACCTGCTGCCAGGGGCACTGGGCCATCAGGTGGCATGCCAGCTTCTGCCACCGGCAATGCCCCAGGCACAGCGATCAGTTCTGCTCTGTGAGCCCAGCCCCTCCCCGGCCCTCGGACGGCTCCAGGTGCTGGCTGACGTGACTCTCTAGCTTTTGCTCTTCGGTGGTCCGAAGGGAGAGCTGACAATCACTGTGGCTGTGGGCGGGTGGCTCCCCTTCTCCCGTCAGGCGCAGGTGGATGCAAATGCCCCGGCAGAGCCGCCCCTGCTCTGGGGCTGCTCATGCTGGGACTGGTCCCTGGCTTGCGAAAGGGCTTTGGTCCCCTCCCCTCCCGGGAAAGAGCAGCTCCAGGCTTCCAGACTCTGTCCTGGGACCTCAGCTGCCGAGCAAGTGGGAATGGACAGCTCGGAGGGCGCCAGCTGACCCCCTGCTCAGGGCGCTGTTGGGCCTATAGCGGCCTGCTCAAGGAAGGGCTTTGAATGGCTCTGAAGCCAGCTATTATTCCCGACTCCCCGGGCGCAGCTGTGCTGGGCAGGGTGGGTCCCATTGTGCTCCAACAACAATGGGGCCTCTTTCTCCCTGCTTGTTTGCACACAGCGCACAGCTGATAATTGGAACTTGTTTAAGAAGCTTTAGTAGATGTCCCCAAACGCCTACTATGTTGCCATCCTAAAAGAAGCCTTCTGTTGGTAAAACTAGGGCTGTCAAACAATTAAAAAAATTTATCATGATTGTGCAATTAAAAAGATTAATCACGATTAATCACACTGTTAATAATAGAAAAATATTTATTATTTATTATTTTATTTGTTTAATATAATCTATTTTTGAATGTTTTCTACATTTTCAAATAAGATGATTTCAATTACAACACAGAATACACAGAATACAGTGCTCACTTTATATTTATTTTTGATTATAAGTATTTGCAGTGTAAAACAACAAAAGAAATAGTATTTCTCAATTCACCTCATTCAAGTATTGTAGTGCAATCTCTTTAACATGAAAGTTGAATGTACAAATGTAGAATTAAGCAAAAAAAACTGCATTCAAAAATAAAACAATGTAAAATTTTAGAGCCTAGAAGTCCAATCAGTCCTACTTCTTGATCATCAGTCGCTCAAACAAACAAATTTGTTTACATTTGCAGGAGATAATGCTGCCTGCTTCTTGTTTACAATGTGACTTGAAAATGAGAACAGGTATTTGTATGGCACTGTTGTAGCTGGCGTCGCAAGATATTTACGTGCCAGATGCGTTAAAGATTCATATGTCCCTTATGCTTCAACCATCATTCCAGAGCACATGCTGATAACGGGTTCTGGGCGGACCGACGCATGTTCATTTTCATCATCTGAGCGAGATGCCACCAGCAGAAGGTTGATTTTCTTTTTTGATGGTTTGGGTTCCATGTTTCCACATAGGAGTGCTGCTGTTTTCAGACTTCTGAATGCATGCTCCACACCTCGTCCCTCTCAGATTTTGGAAGGCACTTCAGATTCTTAAACCTTGGGTTGAGTGCTGTAGCTCTCTTTAGAAATCTCACATTGGTACTGAAAGGGCATGCGGGACTCACCACCGCGTCGCCTCCTGCTGGTCAGTCCGGGAATTAGCTCTTGTCAGCCATGGAGCACCCTCTGCACGTGATATCTCTCCCGTTGTCTGCTCTGCTGGTTTGGGACCCGCGTTGCTCCCCACTCGGCGACGTCCACTTCAGAACACTGCCCTCCAGCAGTGCCCACTACTCCATTCTTACCGCCCTTCCCGGGGGGGAGGGGTAACACCAGTCCTCTAGCTTGCACCTGCCTCAGTGGCCAACTACAACCCCAAAGTCTAGCCCCTCACCTCAGGGGCATGTTGCAGTCTGTCTCGGACACGCTCCTCTGCGGCCAGGTGCAGCAAGGGGAAGGGGGCGGGGCCCAGGTCCACCCATTACTCTGTGTCCCAACCTAGGAACCTTCTAGCGACAGTCTCTCTGCCCTTCTTCTCTCCCTTTGTCAGACTATTTTCCTTGGACCATTTCTCCTTTGGCCTCTTGCACCTTTTCAGCCCTTCTAGTCAGGGGCCACAGCCTGCCAGGTAATGAGCCGGAGTGCTCCTCTGCTCACCCAAGCCTGCCCAGTACTGCTTTGGCCAAGGTGCTCACCTCCTTATCTCAGCAGCCAATCCTCCTCCCTTCCTGGTCAGGAAGAGATTCCCCGCTCCTTTGGTAGACAGTCTTTATATAGGGCCAAGCTCGGCCCTGATTGGCTCCCTCTTTCTTTGCCCTGATTAGCTCTCCACAGGCCTTTGCTGATTGGCTGCTGGTCTGTGCAACACCTCTGGCCTGTTCTAGCACTTTTTCTCATGTAGTGGAGCAACCACCCCATCCGAGACTGCTATAACATGAAATATATGGCAGAATGCCGGTATAACAGAGCAGGAGACATAAAAGGAGTTCAGTCACAAATTTAATGAACACATTATATTTTTTAATGTGCGTTATCAGCATGGAAACATGTCCTCTGGAATAGTGGTGGAAGCACAAAGGGGCACATGAATGTTTAGAATATCTGGCATGTAAATACCTTGCAATGCCGGCTACAAAAGTGCCATGCAAACACCTGCTCTCACTTTCTGGTGACATTATAAATAAGAAGAGGGCAGCATTATCTCCTGTAAATGTAAACAAACTTGTTTGTCTTAGTGATTGGCTGAACAAGAAGTAGGACTGAGTGGACTTGTAGGTTCTAAAGTTTTACATTCTTTTGTTTTTGAGTCCAGTTATGTAACAAAAAAAAGTTACATTTGTAAGTCGCACTTTCATGATAAAGAGACTGCACTACAGTGCTTGTATGAGGTGTATTGAAAAATACTATTTCTTTTGTTCACCATTTTTTCAGTGCAAATATCTGTAATAAAAATAATATACGCTTTGATTTCAATTACAATACAGAATACAATATATATGAAAATGTACAAAACCAGCCAAAATATTTAATACATTTCAATTGCTATTCTAGTGTTTAACAGTGTGATTAAAACTGTGATTAATTGCAATTAATTTTTTTTTAGTTATTTGTGTGTGTTAACTGCAATTAAATGACTGTGCTAGTAAAAACCACCCTGGTTAAGGGGGGAGGTGAAGGCAGCTATAAAAAATAAAAGAAACCACTACTGGAAAAATGGAGACACTGCTAGCTGATAGCTGAGTACAAACCAGCAGTTAGGAAAAGCATACCATTCAAAGGGAAGCTAAAGGTATCAGTGAAAAATTTGTAGCCAGTAGGGTAAAGGACAATAAAACGAACTTCTTCAACTATACCAAGGACAAATTAAATCCCAGCAATGGTATAAGTTCACTACTAGAGAAGGATAGTAAAGTTATCAGTCATGGTACAGAAAATACAGCAGGATTTAATACATATTTCTGTATTTGGAAAGAAGCAGGATTATGTATTCATATCTTACAGTGATAAGGACATACTTTCTATTACTTTGCTAACTTGGGGGCTGTAAAAAAGCAACCATTAAAGTAAAAAATTGTAAATGAGCAGGGCTGGATAACTTAGAGCCAAGACTATTAAAAGAATTGGCCGAGAAGCTCTCTAAACCATTAATGTTGATTTTTAAGTTAATGAATCTTGGTACATGGGAGAAGTTCCAGACTGGAACTATAGATCAGTTAGCCTGACATTGGTCCTTGATAAAATTATGAGAAGGCTGATATGGGATGCAATCAGTATAAGAAAAGATGGTACCATCATTAATACCAGTAAACATGGTTTACGGAAAATGGGTCTTTTCAAGCAAGCTTGATATTTTTTTAAAATGGGATTACACGTTTGATTGATAACGGTAATTGTGTTGATATCATAGGTGCCAACCTCTTGGGTGCTCCAAGACTGCAGGAGCATTCATGGGGGGAAAATGGTGGGTACTGAGCATCCCCGGCAGCCCTCCATCTCGTCCCCCTCAACCCTCCAGTTCCTTCCACCCACCACCTGTTTTGTGGTGTGCAGACAGGAGGCTGGAAGGGGGAGGGAGGATGTGGGAGGCTCAGGGGAGGGGGCGGAACTGGACGGGAAGGGACAGAGGTGGAGTGGGGGTGGGAAGAGGCAGAGCGGGGTGAGGCCTTGGGGAAGGTGGGAGAGTGGAGTAGTGGCAAGGTCTGGGGCAGAACCGGGGGTTGAGCACCCCCCGGCACTTTGGAAAGTCAGCGCCTGGGGCTGATATAAGAGACCTGGACTTCAGTAAAGCATTTCAATGGGGGTAAAAATGAGTTAGTAGACGGATTGTAAAAACATAACTGTAAATGGGCAATTGTCAGTCGATGGGCTGTTTCTAGTGGGGTCTCACAGGGATCCGTTCATGGCCTAATGCTATTCAATATGTTTATCAAGGATTTGGAAGAAAATATCAACTAATTGTTTTACTTTACAATAACACAAAAATGGTTGGCATGGTAACTAAAGCTGGGGACAGGCCAATTACACAGGCCAACTTGGAGCCCCTGGTAGACCCCCCCGGTGGACCCCGTACTCACTTTGATGAACTCTTTGCATGTGAATGGTCTATTTGATTTACTTTCCCAATCCAGGCCTGTCGGAGCGTCTGCTGCAAGACGTGGGGTCTATCAGACCTGCCCCAATTGTGATGGTTTATAAAATGTCACAATAGCCCGTGAACAATAAATGGAGTGCAAAGGGATACAAACAAGAGACAGCCTGAATTAGTCCACACAGAAAGGTTTCCGACTGCATTAAGGTTATGACTGGTGAGCAAGAGGAGCGGGGAACTGGAAATGAATGGACCAAAACTGGTGTGAATTAGGCCTAACTGGTTGACAGTGTAATGAGGCCAAAGGCTGTTGTGCCTATCATCTCTTCGTGGGGTCCTTAAGCAGAGACTGTGAGGGATCATCATACCCGGCTGGAGGGCAGGTGGCCTGGAAGAAATGAGCTTCACCATCATAGCTGCCACTCTCGACATCTGCTGGGATGCTGGGATCCACCATCGCCCCATAGCCGGGCCTCTGACTCACCCGCACCAGGAGAGGATCCTGCTGCCCTTTCTTTGAGCAGTCGATTCCCCTCGTGTTGCCCTCTTTGTTTGGGACCTGTTGAGCCCTCCCCATCCCCTGGTTTCAGACCGAGCTGCCCTGGGCCACGAGCAGCTGTCTAATCACAGACCTGCCATGCTGCTAGCAGACCCACTGTACTCACCAGTTCATCCATTTTCCACCATTCCGGTCTGTGGAATTTCCCCTCCCCAGTTGCTAACTTGTAAGAGTTTGGGTGGCTACGTAGTAAAATTAAGCAACATACAAGTGTCATCCAGCCTCGTCCCATTTCCCAGCTGTTTGATTTATCTACCGCAGCGTCTGCGAGCGCTCCTTACTGTGCTACTCAAGCTAAGGGTGAGCTGTTTCTCAGCTTGAGGCCGTTTTACTTTCCTTTCCTTGTACTCCCAATGTTACTACATTCCCTTAATAATTACAGTGCGTGGCTGGGGGAGGGGCAGGGCCTCAAGCAAGCTGGAACATAGGAACACTGGGGTTGCCAGATGGGCTCAGATTCATGAACCTGTCTCTGACAGTGGCAAGAGCAAGGTGCTTCATAGGCAGGTTCAAAACAAACAAAGACTCTGCAGTAACAGCTGTGGGATAATTTACCCCCTCACAAACAAAGGCAATAAATAAATTAAAAAATGAATTATGCTAAGAGATTGGCTTGAGCCCTGAAGTCTGAGGTTTTAACTCCTCATACGCTTTAGCATTATTTATGATAACTCTGGATAGTCCTATCATCCACAGAAACATCAAATCCCGCTTTGAATGTTGCTAAATTCTTGGCCTCAATGACATCATATTGCCAGGAGTTTCGCAGTGCAGTTGTGCAGAGTATGAAGAAGTAATCCCTTTGATAAGTTTTGATTTGGCAGGAAAGGTGTTATTTCCACCTTGGGGGATCCTCCCCACGCATTGCTTAATGTGTCATTAGAGACCATCAGAGGAACAATAGCCTTGAAATCACCTCTGGTTAATGGATTATCCCATATACACAAAGAACTTGGCTGCTGGCACAGACTGACACCATCCTGAATGAAGTTTTATTGAATTTGTTTTAATATCTTTGGGGTTCTGTGACAGAGCACTGGGAACCAACTGCTGAGCCAGACTCTAATTATTGAAAAAGCTCAATTAATTCCCACCTATCCCTCATCCCAGCTGGACCTAACTGTGCCTAATTAGTGAATTAGAATGGACTGGGGAGGAGTAAAGAGCTAATTAACCCACTAATGCAGAGGCTAGAAGGCCATTCTGGCTCATACTGAGCAAGCCGGATGATCAGCAAGTTATTTTAAGTGCCTATACACATATGCAAGAAGCCTGGGAAACAAGCAGGGAGAACTGGAAGTCCTGGCACAGTCAAGGAACTAAGATGTGATTGGAATAACAGAGACTTGGTGGGATAATTCACATGACTGGAGCACTGTCATAGATGGATATAAACTGTACAGGAAGGACAGGCAGGGCAGAAAGGGCGGGGGAGTTGCATTGTGTGTAAGAGAACAGTCTGACTACTCAGAGCTCCAATATGAAACTCCAGAAAAACCCGAGAGTCTCTGGATTAAGGTTAGAAGTGTGAGCAACAAGGGTGATGTCATGGTGGGAGTCTGCTATAGACCACCAGACCAGGGGGATGAGATGGATGAGGCTTTCTTCCAGCAACTAAGAGAAGTTACTAGATCACAAATCCTGGTTCTCATGGGAGACTTCAATCACCCTGATATCTGCTGGGAGAGCAATACAGTGGTGCACAGACAATCCAAGAAGTGTTTGGAAAGTGTAGGGGACAATTTCTTAGTGCAAGTGCTGGAGGAACCAACTAGGGGCAGAGCTGTTCTTGACCTGCTGCGCACAAACCAGGAAGAATTAGTAGGGGAAGCAAAAGTGGATGGGAACCTGGGAGGCAGTGACCATGAGATGGTCAAGTTCAGGATCCTGACACAGGGAAGAACGGAGAGCAGCAGAATACGGACCCTGGACTTCAGAAAAGCAGACTATGACTCCCTCAGGGAACTGATGGGCAGGATCCCCTGGGAGAATAACATGAAAGGGAAAGGAGTCCAGGAGAGCTGGCTGTATTTGAAAGAATCCTTATTGAGGTTGCAGGAACAAACCACCCCAATGTGTAGAAAGAATAGTAAATATGGCAAGTGACCAGGTTGGCTTAACAGTGAAATCCTGGCTGATCTTAAACACAAAAAATTAGCTAACAAGAAGTGGATGATTGGGCAAATGACCAGGGAGGAATATAAAAATATTGCTCTGGCCTGCAGGAGTGAAATCAGGGAGGCCAAATCACACTTGGAGTTGCAGCTAGCAAGGGATGTTAAGTGTAACAAGAAGGGTTTCTTCAGGTATGTTAGCAACAAGAAGAAAGTCAAGGAACGTGTGGGCCCCTTGCTGACTGAGGGAGGCAACCTAGTGACAGAGGATGTGGAAAAAGCAAATGTACTCAAAGCTTTTTTTGCCTCTCTCTTCACGAACAAGGTCAGCTCCCAGACTCCTGCCCTGGGCAGCAGAGCATGGGGAGGAGGTGACCAGTCCTCTGTGGAGAAAGAAGTGGTTCAGGACTATTTAGAAAAGCTGGATGAGCACACGTCTATTGGGCCAGATGCGCTGCATCTGAGGGTGCTAAAGTTGTTGGTGGATGTGATTGCAGAGCCATTGGCCATTATCTCTGAAAACTCATGGCGATCGGGGGAGGTGCCAGATGACTGGAAAAAGGCTAATGTAGAGCCCATCTTTAAAAAAGGGAAGAAGGAGGATCCGGGGAACTACAGGCCAGTCAGCCTCCCCTCAGTCCCTGGAAAAATCATGGAGCAGGACCTCAAGGAATCAATTCTGAAGCAATTTGAGGAGAGGAAAGTGATCAGGAACAGTCAGAATGGATTCACCAAGGGCAAGTCATACCTGACTAACCTAATTGCCTTCTATGATGAGATAACTGGCTCTGTGGATGAGGGGAAAGCAGTAGACGTGTTATTCCTGAACTTTAGCAAAGCATTTGATATGGTCTCCCACAGTATTCTTGCCAGCAAGTTAAAGAAGAATGGGCTGGATGAATGGACCATAAGGTGGATGGAAAGTTGGCTGGATCGTTGGGCTCAACGGATAGTGATCAGTGGCTCCATGTCTAGCTGGCAGCTGGTATCAAGTGGAGTGCCCCAAGGGTCAGTCCTGGGCCGATTTTGTTCAATATCTTTATCAATGATCTGGAGGATGGCGTGGACTGCACTCTCAGCAAATTTGAAGATGACACTAAACTGGGAGGAGTGGTAGATACACTGGAGGGTAGGGATGGGATACAGAGGAACCTAGGCAAATTAGAGGATTGGGCCAAAAGATATTTGATGCGGTTCAACAAGGACAAGTGCAGAGTCTTGCACTTAGGACAGAAGAATCCCATGCACTGCTACAGCTTAGGGACTGAATGGCTTGGCAGCAGTTCTGCAGAAATGGACCTAGGGGTTACAGTGGACGAGAAGCTGGACATGAGTCAATAGTGTGCTCTTGTTGCCAAGAAGGGTAACAGCATTTTGGGCTGTATCAGTAGGGGCTGTGATGTTACTGACATAATCTGGGACCATTTAGATCTTTGGTGCAATCAAGGTCCTGTAGTGGCACCAAATCTTGGTAAAGGGGTTTATATAAGGTGTCTAAGACCAGGTTATGGTGTGCTGATTATGATTATACTGTCTGTATGCATATGTCATTTTTGTATTTAAAGTTATGAGTATTGGCTCTACACTGTCTGTATCTCAAACTTATGCTTTGCTTCTGGGTGACATCCCAGACAAGTTCCTGTTAGCTCTGCTTAGCCTGCTTGATGGCCCATTAAGAATCATCAGCCATCATCCCAATGGACCCATTGGGAGCTTGGAAAGCTCCAATCCACATAAGAAGTCTATCGGAGAATATGCAAGGTAGCATCTGAGTAATGGCTGCCACCTGCAAATCCTAAGTCATGCATGGTCATAGGACTTGCCTGTGTGACTCCAGAACTCCATTTTGATGTACATTTCCACACTGAGAACAAAGAGGTTCTTACATTTGGGAAAAGTTATAAAAGGCAAATGCCTCATCTCCATTTTGTCTTCAGTCTTCATTCCCTGCTTCTTACTCTGGAGGAACTTTTGCTACAAATTGAAGCTTTCAACAAGGGACTGAAGTACCCATCCCTGCTGTGGATGTTTGTACTCCAGAGACTTGATTTGAACCTGCAGTTTATTCTACTACTGATGCAAGCCTGAACAAAGAACTTTGCCATCACTGTATGCAATTGATTCCATTTAACCAGTTCTAGCTCTCACCTATATCTTTTCCTTTCATGAATAAACCTTTAGATGTTATATTCTAAAGGATTGGCACAACGTGATTTTTGAATAAGATCTGATTTATATATTGACCTGCGTCTGGAGTCTGGTCCTCTGGGATCAGAAGAATCTTTTTTCTTTCATTGGGGTAACCATTTGTCCTCATAACGAGTGGCTGCTGATGGTGATTTTGGAAACTGGAGTGTCTAAGGGAATTGCTTGGGTGACTTGTGGTATTAGCCTGTGGGGCAAAACTGAAGTCTTTTCTGTTTGGCTGGTTTGGTTTGCCTTAGAGGTGGAGAAACCCCAGCTTTGAGCTGTGACTGCCCTGTCTGAAGCAATTTGTCCTGACTTGACACTCGCAGTTGGGTCCTGCCAGAACAGCACCGTTACAGGGGCATTGCCAGTAGATCGAGGGACGTGATCGTTCCCCTCTATTTGGCATTGGTGAGGCCTCACCAGGAGTACTGTGTCCAGTTTTGGGGCCCACACTACAAGTAAAAGGTGGAAAAATTGGAAAGAGTCCAGAGGAGGGCAACAAAAATGATTAGGGGCCTGGAGCACATGACTTATGAGGAGAGGCTGAGAGAACTGGGATTGTTTAGTTTACAGAAGAGAAGAACGAGGAGGGATTTGATAGCTGCTTTCAACTACCTGAAAGGCGGTTCCAAAGAGGATGGATCTAGACTGTTCTCTGTGGTACATGACAGAACAAGGATTAATGGTCTCAGGTTGCAGTGGGGAAGGTTTAGGTTGGATATTAGGAAAAACTTTTTCCCTAGGAGGGTGGTGAAGCACTGGAATGGGTTCCCTAGGGAGGTGGTAGAATCTCTTTCCTTAGAAGTTTTTAAGGTCAGCCTTGACAAAGCCATGGCTAGGATGATTTAGCTGGGGTTAGTCCTGCTTTGAGCAGGGGGTTGGACTAGATGACCTCCTGAGGTCCCTTCCGACCCTGATATTCTATGATTCTGTGATTCAGGAAGGACATGCTGGGTGAAGAGGCAGGCTAGCAGAGCCAGAAGGATCTCTGAGTGGAGAGATCTTATCCTGTCTCTTTGGCTGAGGAGGAACTGAGGCAGTGAATGAGGTGGTGTTTGGATCAGGAAGATGGTGGGGAGAGCCATGTAAATGATCTTCATGGGGTTGTGACGTTATTGACACAAACTGTGACCGTATAGATCATTGTTGCAAACGAGGTCCTATAGTTGCACCAAATCTTATACAAAGGAAGTCAACTAAGGTGTTTAAAGAAAGATTGTAATTTGCTAGTTATGAATATGCTGTCTGTATGTGTGTATCATTTTTGTATTTGGAGTTATGAACATTGGCTATGTACTTGTATTTCAGTATGTCTGATTCTAAGAAGCATCAGTGAAGCATTTGATCAGCTTCCTGAGAAAGTACTATTCTGACTAAGTGCCCAACCAAGAAACACTTAACTGGCAATGGAGTTTGGGGGATACCAATCCACATCTGAGCTTTCCTGGGAACATTCAAAGTAACATGTAAACAATGGCTTCAGCCTGCAAAAAGCTGAATCATTCATGGACATGTGACTACAAACATGGCCAGACGGCTAGAAAACCATCTTGTTGCTGTGATTTTGCACAGGAGAACAAAGGGGTTTCAGTCCACAAGAGAGAGAATATAAAAGACCCTGGAAGCCTCTCCATTTTGTCTTCAGCTGGCTCAAGAGATGGACTGTCCACCCCAAAGAGATGCCTGAAAGAAACTGGAACAAAGGATTGTAACTATGGGGGTATGAATGATTGCTAGAGCCAGGCCATAAGCCACACTGTTGGTCTGAAAAGGACTGTGGCCAGACTAGGAAGGAGTCTAGTCTGTGAAAGAAGCTTATTGGCAGCTCTCTGAGGGTGAGATTTACATGTATTCAGTTTCCTACTGTATTAGGCTTAGACTTGTGTGTTTTGTTTTATTTTGCTTGGTAATTTACTTTATTCTGTCTGTTATTACTTGGAACCACTTAAATCCTACATTTTATATTTAATGAAATCACTTTTGCTTATTAATTAACCCAGAATAAGTAATTAGTACCTGGGGGAGCAAACAGCTGTGCATCTCACTTTACTTATGGACAATTTATGAGTTTATCCTGTATAAGCTTTATACAGAATAAAACAGATTCATTTGGGATTTGGATCCCATTGGGAGTTGGGAGTCTGGGTGCTTGAGAGGGGGGCACTTGCTAAGCTGTATTCAGTTAACTCTGCAGCTTTGGGGCATGAGGTTCAGACCCTGGATCTGTGTTGGAGCAGACTGGTGTGTCTAGCTTTACAAGGCAGGGATCTGAAGGCCCAAACTGGCAGAGAAAATGGGCTGAGAGGTAGTCTCAGCACATCAGGTGACAGTCTCAAGGGACTGTCTGTTACTGAACCCGCCGCAGAGGTGTTTAACAACTGAGGGCTCCGAACAGTCTGTATGGACTGAGCCAGACCCTGCCCTGTCACATATGGGGCTTGTCCAGGGTCAGCCTTTATCTCTGCAGACAAAGGACATCAGGAAAGAAGGCAGCGAAGGTTACGTGGCCTGGACCACGGAGGAGACCTTGACAGAACAAGGAGTAATGGTCTCAAGTTGCAGTGGGGGAGGTTTAGGTTGGATATTAGGAAAAATTTTTTCACTAGGAGGGTGGTGAAGCACTGGAATGGGTTACACAGGGAGGTGGTAGAATCTCCTTCCTTAGAGGTTTTTAAGGTCAGGCTTGACAGAGCCCTGGCTGGGATGATTTAGTTGGGGATTGGTCCTGCTTTGAGCAGGGGGTTGGACTAGATACCTCCTGAGGTCCCTTCCAACCCGGATATTCTATGATTCAGTGGCTGGTCAAGCAGCAAAAAGAAACACAAAGAGCTCCCCACACCTTTCAGCAGACCCAGCACCTGGACAGGTCACTCACCTGGCAGGCCTTTATAAGGGTGTCGTCACACAGGTAGCAGCAGCTACTCCAAAGGATGGTGAGTCGTGCGCTGGGGACACCGGGTGCAGGGAACAGGTCTGTGTAAGATGACCCCTATGGATGACCCAATTGCACCTTTGAGAGGGTAACTGCGGGTGCAGCTGGGACAAGGCGACCGGGGCCCTGCATCTAGCGTGCTCTGTGACTGGCGTGGGTGGCTGCTACAGCTCTAACGAACAAACGAGTGAGGGTCTCTGAGGTGCTGGGGCCACCTGGCGAACAAACAGCTGCAAATGTCACTCTCTGATGTGGATTTGGGGTTTTGTCCAAAATGTGGAGGAGATTATGGGTGCTCCGATCAGGGCCGGATCAAGGCAGGAGCTTTAGGGGCTGCAGCCCAGGGCCCTGGCTCAAGGGAGACCCTGAAAAAATAAATCATTGCCAGAGATCTCCAACTCTGGGGTGCTAAAAGTCCCATGGTGCAGCGGGGCACTCAGGCAGACTGCCTGCAGTGACCCACACCGCTCCCAGAAGGGGGTGGCTGTTAAGATGTCTCTGTGGCCGCTGGGGGCGAAGGTGCGGTGAAGGCTCTGCGCACTGTCCCTGCCCCAAGCACCGTCCTCACAGCTCCCATTGGGTGGAAACCCTCCCAGACCCCACACCCCTCTTACTCTCCAATCCCTTGCCTCAGCCCCGTCCTGCACCAAATTCCCTCCCAGGAAAAAGACTTGTATACAGGGGCCCCACAAAATCTAATAGTGCTGGGCCCATAGGAACAGTAATTCGGCCCTGGCTCCAATCCCTGAACAGTTCTACAGAGATCACCGAGACCATCAGGGTGTGGGTCAGGCAACATCTGCCTAATGCTGTCAGTAGGTACTAGTGTGGTGCTCTGCTGTTGTTCGATGGTGATGTCAGTCGGCTGCGTGTGTGTTCCCTCTGTGTGCTGCCCCAGCTCTGCAGATCACTGACTCAGGAGACCCCGAGAGACCCCTCAAAGACCACAGACTCTAGTAAGGTACAAAGGAACCTGGCCAGGTTTATTGTCAAATGAAACAGTCTCTAGCTTGCTGGATTAGATATCGACAGGTCTGCTAGTACATATTTGCCTGCAGACAATGGACCAGCTCAGTCAGTGGCGGGATTCTCCACTGCCCTCTCAGCCAGACATTGATGTGCACCTCGGGGCTTACTTTTAAACAGGACAGGACAGATTACTCATCCCTGCTGATGTATTGAGGTACAGCCCCTTGGGTCATTAGGGTGCTGTCTCCCCCTTTGATCATGTTGATTCAAACAAACCGATCTATCCATCATACTGTCCTTTTCACCCTGTCTCTGAGGTGAACCTGGCTTTCCTTTTTGCTTCTGTGAAGTGTCCTCGTATCGGGATGTCCAGGTGCCATCTTGGTACAACTACTTATATCATTAACGTGTACTTTCCAGCAGCCCTTTTCTTGCCAAGTTCTGCAATTAGGGCCTGCCTCTGGCTCACAGCCCAGCTTTGTTAGCAATGCCTTTGCTTACTTTGGTTCATGCTTCAGGCCTCAGACTAGGCCTCAGGCCTCATGCTAGGCTTCTGATACAAGAGTTTATATTTTAGGGTCGCATCTTACTACACCTGCCAGCCCTGACTGTTACACTGACAGAAGAATTCCCTGAGGCCAACATCCTCTGACTGTCTTTCCTGGAGGGGTGGGCCAGGATAGAAGGCAGGGGAACTCACCGGTGGAAAAGGCCCAGAGGGAGAACAAGGAAGAGCTATAGGGAACTCTGAGGGGCTCAGCCTGTTTCCTGCTACCAGGTGGCAGGGACACACAAAGGGGCTGCCTGTATGTGGAATGTGCCTTGGCTGAATTCTGTGGCTGGGCTGGGACTTTCAGACAGGGAAAGAGGGAGGAATGGTTGATCCTGCGTGTAATGGTGGGGAAGAGGTGGCTAAGAGGTCTGGTGGACATGGCCTCAGTGAAGCTGGTGGAAACCCCCCAGATGATTCCAGGAGAGGGTTAAAGGTGGAATGTAAACATGAGGGAGTGCTGCCCTATGGCCGAGGTACCCTGGAGACCCAAATGGTTTGGGTATTAGCCAGATTCCCTCCCTGCCCCTCCCTCGCCCTCCCTGCCCCCCAGCCCTCAGCTGTTCTGGGCACAGATTGGAGCCCATTCTCATTTGGGAAGTGATACATTTTCCCCTGGCAACATAGCCCATGTGGGAGGAAACAGTGCAATCGGAGGGAGAAGGCTGGGTAAACACCAGACCTAGGAAAACCGGCCCCAAGGAAGAAAGAAGGAAGGGGAGTCCCCATGTGACAGGAGGAGGAAAAGGAAAATGAAAAAATAGAGGCCGGGGACACACTATTCCAAGCCCAGTAGCTGGAAATGAGGGCTCTTCCTTCCCCTTCCCCTCCACCAGAAAGCCAAGAAGCCAGAAGCCAGGCACATTTCAGAGCATTGGGGGAGACAGGGCCCTAACTGAACAGGCAGAGGAGGGGAGACCACAGGCCACACCACAAAGTAAAGGTATCGAGGGGCTCTGGTGCAGGAGCTTGTTGGCAGAACCAGACTCATGGAGATGATCTCCACCCACCAACGGCGGAGAATGGATGGACCCCAGATGACTGTCCTGGGAGCAAGGAGAGAGTTGGGTAGACTGAGATCTCTAGCAAGGGAGGAAGAACTCCTGGAAAGAAATATATGAGGACCAGTCAAGGGGTGGGGGAGGTGTGTGAGGGAGTGCTGGGAACACACACTCTGGTCACTTATACACCAATTAATTCTCTCCCACCCCAGTGGACCTCAGTGAGTCTAAGCAGCTGATTAGAATGGCCTGGGGAAGACTAAAGAGCAAATCAGTCCATTGACAGAGAGGGTAGAAGGCGGCACAGGAAGGAAGTGGTCAGAAGAGAGGCCGGTTAGCAGAGTCAGACTCAGAGAGGGTCTCTGGATGGGGAGACTTCTTCCCTCTCCTCGGCAGAGGGCTGCACTCTGAATGCTGTGGTGTTTGGAACAGTGAAGTGGGGAGAAGAGCCGTGTAAATGAGCTACACGTGGTGTTTCACAACTGGAGGCCTGTGACCAGAAGACAGGAGCGGGGGCCTTGCCCTGTTTCAGGCCCATTGTATTAAAGATGTGGTTGTGTATGTGGTTGTGTGATGTTGTGTGAATGTACCTTCCCTGGGAGACCAAGGAATATGATCTCTGGCCCTGGGAATGGCAAAGGACTTTAGGGAACAAGGTGTGAAGTGTCTTCCCAAGTAAATCCCTGGGAGGACAGGGAAGGCAATGATCCGCTTTGAATCCATCCTACTGAAGCAGTGCCCAGTGTCTACTAACTACCTGCTCTTAGAAAGCCCACACTGCAGACAGCCCAGACTATGCATATTATGAATGTTCTAGTTCTGAGCTGGGGCTGTGATGGACTTGGGATCACAAAAGGAAATCCTTTGGGGCAGGGGGTGAAGTATTGCTCCTGCCACAGCTGGTGGATTCCCTGGTGAGCTTATTAGCTTGTGTGTAGGATCTCTCATTGTTTTTAATGTGTTTCCTCTATGGTGGAATCCAACAGGCTTGCATGAAGGCAGCTATGTAGTAACTGAAAACTGTTGACAATCACTCTGCTATCAGTCTCCGAGCAGGAAGCAATCAGGTTATGCTTCGGCAGCCTTTCTCTGCTGGGAATAACACAGTGAAGGCAGGGAGCTGAGCTGTACAGCCCAGGAATAACCCAGTCAGAAAGGATTGAGTTGCAGGTCTCCAGCAGAGAAAAGGAGCTAGAATCCATGCCCTTGCTGGACTATTGAGGGCAAATATAGGTGCCATTGCTGTGAACTTTGGCAGCTGCCACCTCCTGTGCAGAATAAAAAATGCAGAGAAGCCATTCAGATCAGGTGACGGAAAAAAGAGCAGTAGCCTCCACAAACCTGGAGAAGCTAAATTACATGGCGGTGGTGTTTCACGTGCAGGAATGGTGGAACTGTACGTATGCGCCAGAGAGTGACAGAGCACAAGCTATAACCAGGGGTCAACTGAAGAAATTAACAGGCAGAAGGTTTTGCGTAAACACAAGGAAGTATTTCTTCGCACAGAGCACAGTCAACCTGTGGAACTCATTGCCAGGGGATGCTGTGAAGGCCAAAAGCATAACTGGGTTAAAAAATGAACTAGATAGGTTTCTGGAGGATAGGTTCCTCAGTGGCTATTAGCCAAGATGGTCAGGGACACATTCCCATGCTCTGGGTGTCCCTAAACCTCAGGCTGCCAGAAGCTGGGACTTGACAACAGAGGCTGGATGACTCAATAACTGCCCTGTTCTGTTTATTCCCTCTGAAGCATCTGACACAGTCCGCTGTCGGAAGATAGGATACTGGGTTAGATGGACCTTTAGTCTGATCCAGAATGGCTGTTCAAGCAGCACAGGAAAGGAGAAGGAAAGCCAGACACAAGCTGGCTGACTAAGCCTGGTGCCGTGAGCAAGGAAGCTGCCTCCTGTGTTCAGAGAAGCAAGACTTTTTATAAGTTCCTTGAAAATAAGCAAGATTGTGTAGTAAGATGAGGCCCTGAAACATAAACCCTTGTATCAGAGGCCCAGTATGAGGCCTAAGGCCTGAGTTAAAGTAATGGTCAAGCTTTGCTAACATAAAGCAAAGTTAAGCTGTGAGCTAGAGGCAGGCCCTGCTCACAGAAGTTGGCAAGGAAAGGGCTGATGTTGCAAAAGGACACAGATCTAAGATGTACCAGAAGACTGGTACATTCCATACAGATAACAAGGAACAGGCTGGCCCTTCCTAAAGACAGGGGCAAAAGGGTAATATGATGAATAGAGTTGTTCTGCTTGAACCAACCTGTACAAGGTGAGAGGCGGCACCTTACTACGTAGAGGGGATGCATCTCAATACGTCAGGAGTGATGTGTAACTTGTTTGTACCTGTGTATAAGAATACGACCCTGGGGCAGTGTCTTTGGCCAGCCTAGGGGGCATTAGCGATCCTGCTTCTGACTGAGCTGAGTCCATTGTCAGGGGGCACAAATTCATAGTATGTCCCGTAGAGTCTACAGGAAACTATCACTGTGCTTCATTTGGCAATAAACCTGGCCCGGGTGCCTTCGTACCTTACTAGTGTCTGTGGTCATTGGGGGTTCTCTTGGGTCTACTGAGTCAGCGATCTGCAGAGCTGGGGCAGCACACAGAGGTAACACGCGCGCAGCCGACTGATATCACCATCGAACAAGAGCAGAGCACCACACCGGTAGCTACTAACAACAGATTGCACCAAAGGAAATATCAGAGTCCATTGTCAAGTTCTATTCCCACCTGGAATATCCTACAGGGCCTCTAACTTTGACTAGCCAGTGGGTCAAAATGGGAAACATTGGTGTGAGAAGCAGGATCCAGTTTCCAAATAGAGACCTGGTTAAACGGGAACACCAGCTCCCAAAGGCGGAACAATACAGAGGTGCTTGCAGAAATCAAAGATGGCCACAAGGAATTGAAACAAGATCTGAAAGCATTAGAATGAAATCTGAAACAATAGCTAGAGGCTTCACACGCGGAACTAAAGCAGCATCTGGCAGTTTTCCAGCATGGGGTGAAGGCTGACTTGCAGGCTGAGGTGAAATCTCTGTTGGAGCAACAACTACAAAGTCTGCAGACAGCGTGGGCAGCCCCGCTGTAGCGCTCCCAGGCTGGCACGGCAAGCCAGAAAGAGGTGACCGGCCACCTGACTGCCGTAAGCCTGAAGATATTTACCGAAATGGGGGAGACCAATCAAGCTCTGACCAGTGTGAAACTGGGCAACACAAGGGCTTACAGAACTAAAACTTCAGCTCCAGAAGGAAATCAAAGGGTCACTGACCACAGTGGAAGGCAGAAATCTGGATGAGGAATTGAGCCACTCAGAGGACTTGAGCGTAAAAACCCATGAAAACCTTAATTGACTCAATTTAACATTATAGTTCAAACGAATGGCAGGGAACATGGACAGACAGAATTACTGGTAGCCCAGCTGGGATGGTGATGCAGAATGAGTTATCCCTAGAATCATAGAATATCAGGATTGGAAGAGACCTCAGGAGGTATCTAGTGCAATCCCCTGCTTAAAGCAGGACCAATCTCCAACGAAATCATCCCAGCCAGGGCTTTGTCAAGCCTGACCTTAAAAACCTCTAAGGTTAAAGATTCCTCCACCTCCCTAGATAACCCATTCCAGTATTTCACCACCCTCCTAGTGAAATAGTGTTTCCTAATATCCAACCTAAACCTCCCCCACTGCAACTTAAGACCATTACTCCTTGTTCTGTCATCTGGTAGCATTGAGAACAGTCTAGATCCATCTTCTTTGGAACCCCCCTTCAGGTAGTTAAAGGCTACTATCAAATCCCCCCTCACTCTTCTCTTCTGCAGACTAAATGAGCCCAATTCCCTCAGCCTCTCCTCCTAAGTCATGTGCTCCAGCCCCCTAATCATTTTTTTTGCCCTCCGCTGGACTCTCTCCAATTTTTCCACATCCTTTCTGTAGTGTGGACCCCAAAACTGGACACAGTACTCCAGATGAGGCCTCGCCAATGTCGAATAGAGGTGAATGATTAGTAGGAGCATTGCCTCAATCTGCTGTCAATGCTCCTACTAATGTAGCCAAGTATGCCATTAGTCTTCTTGGCAACAAGGGCTCACTGCTGACTCATATCCAGCTTCTCATCCACTGTAATCCCCAGGGATTTCCAGACTCAGTATATCTGGTTTGGCATTAGCTCTCAGTCTGAGCTGGCCGGGGCATGACCAAGAGCTAAAAGGAGAGGAAAGGAAGAAACCTTGTGACGGGTTGGACCCCTTGGGGAGCCACCTGATGTGTGCTGAGATACCACTGAGTCTACCTGTTCTGCCAGCCCCTGCCCCCTTTAACCTGTGTTGACAAGCCTGGCTCTTAAAACCTCCTCTAACACCCCACCCCACCCCCACAGGACCACACCCAGTTGCAGATCAGCTCTGGGAGGACTCCTCTTAAGGGACTTGCTCCAGAACTCAGATGTCCACCTCACATGGAGTGAAGACTCAAAGATATATTATGAAATTTGCCCCCTTCCTTAATATGGATAGAGGTGTGCACACTTCTTATCTTCCCCAACTCCCACCCAGTTAGAAATGACAGAAACAGGGTTTAATAATAAACAAAATACATTTTAAGTGGTAAAAAGGGTAACAAACAGAACAAAGTAGATTACTAAGCAAATGAAATCAAAGACACAAACTAGTCTGGTTTTATAAAGCAATTGGTTACAGATAGTATTTCTCACCCTAGATATTGCTGCAGGCAGTTAGCAAAGCTTCTGTGGTTCACAGTTCCTGTTATATTCCTTTTCACACTAGACCCCTGTTTCAGGCTGGACACCTCGCTTGCCTTCAGTTTTTCTTCTTGGGCAGACAGGCCACGAAAAGGTGGATGAGACCCGTTTGCCTTCGTCCCCACCCTTAAATAGGATTTACATAAAGCGGGAATCCTTTGTTTTCTAAACTTAACCCCCTTTCCCTTCCAGTGGAAAGTTACAAGAAGTCCCAGGTAACGTTTTAGTGTCAGGTGACAAGACACTGAACTCTCTAAGATCACAGCGTCCATGAGTCAGTGGCAGTATGGCATGTCCCCAGGAAGACCAAGCTTTTCACAGTCCGTTGTCCTAGCTGTTGGGCCTTCCGCCATGTCTGGCTTTTCCGCTGTTGTACCTAAAGTGTTAGCAGTGGGCGTCACTCAAAGTAGCATAGCTGAACTACAGATACATAGTCAATATTCCTAACTTCAGATACAGAAATGATACATACATACAAATTGGATAATCAGACTCAGTAAATCATAACCTTTCCAATGATATCTCACAGGTGCCACCTGCCATAAAGTATATGTCAGTTATGTCATATTCCTATCATAAGCATATTTTCATAAGGAATATGGAATGGGATGTCACAAACCCCACCTGAACTGGCAGCAGAAGACTGGTGAAGACTTGAGTTCCTGGCATATCCAGACACCACTCAGGCTTTCCAGGATAAACTGGGGATGAAACAGTTTGTAGATGATCAGCTGGGACTTGGACTTGCAGGTCAAGATCAATGAAAAGATGCCAGAGACACTCAAAGGCTATGGAATTTCCTCCCAGAACTTGAATCTTTTCCTGCAGAAGTACATAAGAAGAGAAAGCAACTGCTAGTGGGGAAGATGGAAGTCAATTGTCACAAGTCATGTAACTCTAACTCTGTCCAATTTGTATGATGAAAGAGGGGTTTCTAATCTAGTTCATGACCTTATTGAACGATGAGAACAAATGCTATATTTGGCTTGTAAAATAAGGCAAACTGACAATATAAAAACGAAAGGAAACAGTTCAGTTCAATGTGACAAAACTGGCCACACCAAGAAAGCTTGTTAAGGCCAAGTCAGATTGTTACACGTGCCTTGTGAAAGTCTCTCCCCCAGTTAAGGAAATGGGGATACACCAAGGTAAAGAGGCAGTTTGGAGGTACAAGGATCAGCTCCATTGTTTTGTTTAGATCTGAACAGTTCAACGACAGTAATGGGAATTTGACTATTGAGTGCGTAATAGGATCTGTGATCTGAATAGGAATACTTGACATAAGCTATTACACCAGACATGCTAAAAAGGCTAAGGAATAGGGGATCCAAAACTGAACCACCTCATTGATCTCAAAAGGAGACAGTCACTAGGACAAGCACATTTGTCTGAAAATTGGAAAAATTAGCTTCAAAGATGGGGCCTCTGGAATTTGAGCAAGAAGTCTGAGTGGATTAGCTAATTAGCTTGGATTTCACTATGGCTATTAATTGTGCAATCAGTGCTAGGAAAGTTGTCTTCCAAATTCAGGCTGGAACTTCCCTTTAAAGGTGTAGCCCAAAATGGTTTATAGGCAACTGCTATGCAGTAAACAAATGGTCCTGCTACCAGAGGCAGAAGCCTTTATAACAGCTACATGCTATGGTGGTTTTCCAGCAGGGGAAGGATGAGGAATGGTTGAAACCTTTTCAGATGGACCTGTTCCAGAGTAAAGTGGTACCCTTAAATGAGGAATGGAGGGGACGGGGACAGGAACACTGATCAGATCTCAGTCCTATAGGATGGTCTAAGACTTTCTGGTTAGGAATCAGGAGTTGTTCTCCTGATCCTACAGAGATGTAGATTTTATTGCACTGGCCAGCACAAGAACTGACCCTTTAAACTACCACCTTACCATTTCCAGTAGCAAAGAGGGAAGAGGCATTACATGCCATCCAGGAAACATACTTGGAAGGCATTTCTAAGCCTGCAGCCGTTCCGTGGGCCTCATCCACAGTCCTGGCTAAAAGGAAAAGAATAGCAGCACCAGACACTGTATGGACCATAGATAATTAAATTAAGTCAATTTAAAGGATTCTTATCCATTACCATAAATAGCTGATACTCTTGCTGTGTGGCAGGTTCAGCTGGTTTTCCACTGGCTCTTAAAAATGGGTCTTGGCAAGAGGAAGTGGATCCAAAGTGGGGGAGAGGGAACTGCTTTCAGAGCAGGACAAGGCCTATGGGAATTTAAAGTGACGGCTTTCGGCTTGTGCAATGCACCAGCCACATTTTGAAAGACTACTGGAGAGGGTATTACCTGGCATGCTCCTTTCAGCCACTGTTTATACCTAGGTGATATCCTGGTGCATGCTAAAACCTTTGATTGGGAACTAAACCTTTACCAATGGTCTGGTTGCTGTCAGTTAATCACAGCCCGAAACTGAACCCAAAGAAAGGTGAGCTATATCAAACAGAATTAATTTACCCCTGCCCAAGAGGAGAGAATTTCCACCGACAAAAAGGAAAACTGGAAGCTGTCCAGAGTTGGCCAAATCCCCAGACACTTAAATATGGGCAGAGTTTTGCAGGACTTTGTCCCCAGTACAGAAGGTTCATTTGCAGACTTTTTTTTGCCAACCCACTGCATAGGCTGGGTGAGAAAGGGAAGCCATTTCAATGCTCAGCACAGAGTGACGGAGCATTTTCAGAGTTGTTAAGGCTCTTGTCCACTCCTGTCTTGGCCTCTCCAGGGTTCAAACCCCCTTATACTGGACACAGAAGCTCGTGCTTGTGGTCTGAGAGCAGTATTGACACAAGAACACAAGGGACTTGAGAGGCTGGTGGCTTATAATAGCAAAAGTCTGAGGTCTCCTGAGAGAAGCTATTGCAGCACCCAAAAGGCAGTGGTGCAATCAATAGAACACTTTCATCACTGTTTGTATGGGAGGAAGTTTATGGTCAAAACAGACGAGACCAGGCTTCCCTATAATGGCCCTTTAGATTTAGGAATCCCGAGAGACCGTTTGCTTGGTGTTTGGAGAAGCGACAGTGTTATGATTTCAGGCACACTGCCCCGGCCATACATATGGCAATGCTGATGTCAGAGACCTTGTTGGGGAGCTACTTGCGAACAGTGCCATAAGCAGGAGAGCAAGGAATTAACTGTTCGAGGAAAAGGTGTACCGTCTCTCCCTCTAATTCACAGAATGGTCCTGTTTCACCCAGTGGATGAAGACTTCCCAGAGTGGATCCAGTGGGAAAGCTTGGAATTTTAAGATGTATAGGAGCTGTGGGAAACCAGTGGGTGATGGGCACCACCCACTATCCTGGATAGCGGGGGAAAGAGTGTCTGAGCTTGTGTTACGATCTTAAAACTGCTGGATATTTTGCGGTTGCAGAAACCTTACCCAAGGGAAAGGAGAGTTTCTGCTGGGTTACAGTGCAAAAGCAGCTGCAAGAAATTGGATGCTTGTGTTGCAAAGAAGGGTCACCCTAAAACTGGGTGAACTCCTTTGCAGCGGCATCTTGTGGGGGCATCAAGGGAGTGCATTGCTATTGGTGTTCTTGGGCCCTTGCCTGAGACAGAGGCTGGCAGTCCATCCTTGCTGGGAGCTATGGACTACTTCACAAAATAGCCTCAAGCTTATCAAGGGAGTGAGAAAGTAGCAGGGGTCTCAGTGAATGAATTTGTTGCCAGATCTGGAGTCCCAGGGGAGTTATACGCAGATCAAGGGAGAAGTTTTGGATTCAAAATGTTTCAGCAGGTTTGTGGGATGTTAGGGATCCACAAAACTCCCAGCATACTCACAGTCTGCTGGGACGGTGGCAAGATTCCACTGGACTCTTCCATTTGGGGGCTGGACTATGTGGAAACCCAACCATCCAAAACTGAAAAAGTTCCCACATTTGTTTGTGAAAATGTTGAGGATCGCCTGTGATGAAATGAAAAGACTCTGTGGCCTAAGGTCACGTGGAGAAACTTTCAAAAGAGGGGGAGCTTGCTCTCGTTCCGCAATCCTAGGAGAAAGGCTAGGAGCTCTACATTTGATAAACCTTTACGGTGCTGACTTGACTAAATGAGGTGGTGTACGGAGACAGCTGGGTAAACCTGGTTATCCATAATGCCACCCGAGGAGGCACCAGGGACAGGATTCCAGCTTTGCTGTCCCTGGAGGTAGACTGCTGGAGTGGAAGCTGAGGTTGGAAAAATTGTGACAGAAGTGAAATGCAAACCCAGAGTGCCCACATGACTAGGGGAGGCTGTGCTTAAATGATGGGGGAGAATGGGGTGCGGGGGGGTCAGCAGTGGTCCTGGGAGCCTAGAGTAGATGGGAAGAGGTAATAGACTGGCAGTCAAGGCCCTGAAAATGTGCCAGAGAGGTGAAGCAGATAGTGCTGCAGCCTACCCCGGTCAAGGGAAGCTGAAAGTGCACACATCCAGGGGATTGGGAGCCTGCACTGCAGCCTGGGGAGTGTCCAGCAGAGGGCGTTTCACCAGGGCCGTCTACGTGACACCTCATTTTACAGATAGGGAAACTGAGGCATGGTTTAAGCTGATAATGCGCTTGATTGGGGTGAGAAGTCCTGTGCCATCACAGGAGGGACAGAGCCCCTAGCCCTCAGCAGTTCGGCCTCGCCAAAGAGCCTAGGAGCGTGACCTGCTGATTTTGATTCCTGGTACTAGAGCCACCAATGCAGCAGCTTTCTCCATGGAGCCGGACGGGCTCCGGAGTGTAGCACAGGGTAGTCAGGGCTAGCTCAGTCCCTGGGCAAGCAGGATTTTGGGGGCGCAGAGGCCGAGAAGTGCTCAGCCTTGGGGAGCAGGAAGGCCTGGCATTGCTCTCCAGGAGCTCCAGGGGGATGCAAGGAGCAGCATTGCCATGATGTGGGTTCAGTGGTGTCCTTGCTGCTCTGTGGAGGGCTGGAGAGTGGGAGAGCCACCAGGAGCTCTGCAGTGGGGGCTGGCGTTTGGCCCTTTTTCAGCGTGTCCATGTAAAGGTTTGAGTCGTTTTGCACCGTGGCTGTTTTACTATTGACATCAACTGAGCAAAGTCTACGTCTGCCATTGCTGCGCCCCGCAGCGGTGACCCCTCATTGCTGCATACCTTGGCCATGGCTGAGCTCTGCTTCCCCTCCGCCCCCCCCGCACTTTGATCAGATCCAAACTCCACTGAGCTGGGCTCTTTCCCCTCTGCTTCTCTCCCTCATTTCATTTTCTCCCTCCCCCTTCATGACTGACCCTCTTCTTCAGCCCTCGCTTTCATTCAATTCTCCTGACACCCAGCCTGTGTCCCAACACGCCATCTTCCCACCACCATCAATACTCCCTGCCTGCACCGCCCCACTGTGCTGTCCCTTCCCCAGCAGGGTTCAACCCAGCCCCTCCCTTCGGGTTCCCCTCTACAGTCGCGGGGGAGATGGTAAGACAGAGCAAGCCGGGCCTGCAGGACAGGGATGGCAGAAGTCGCTGGGCACTGTGCAGAAGCAGGAAAATGCCTCCCAAAATCTGTTGCTTGAACTACACATTGAGCGAAGATTTCGCAGCCACAACATTGATCCCAGAGACTTTCCTTTCCCTGTGGTTTGCACACTGGGTGTGCCCGAGCCAGCTGGCATCTCCAGGAACAACAGTGTCAAGCTGCAGCACCATGGGTGGCACATGGGCTAGCCCCTCCCAGGACCCTAGTGTATCTACGAGTGGCCCCCCGCTGCCAGGATTTCCAGTCTGTGGTTACTGAGCTAGCTTGGGAACTAGCTCATGTGCGTCCACACAAGCTGCAGTCACTCCTCCGGCCTGCAGGGTAGACGTACCCATGGGGGTCTGGACGGACCCACAAACGGCAGACAGGTGGGAAACTCCTCAAGGCTGGGAGTTACCCTTCAAACGGCTTTTCTCCTTCTCCAGTTAGTGCTGCTACAGTCACCAAACTTCTGTCCATGGCTGAGAGCCCCAGAAGCGAGTGGAGAAAGCACCCAGCAAGTCTGATTTTGGATCTGATCAGCCAAAGTGGGGGAAGGGAAGCAGAGCTCAGCCACAACTAGGGTCTGCACCAGTGAGGACTAACTGCTATGGGGCAGTGTTGACGGTGTTCTCTAAAGGCCCAGTGGAGACATGGGTCACTCCATGGGGCTGGGAGAACTCATGTGGCCTGATTTTGAACTCGTGGGCTCTAGATTCTGTCAGCACTGGTCAGAGTTCATCCCGGTCAGAGTTCATCCCGGTCAGAGTTCCCCTTGGCTGCGTCTGGAGAGGCCAAGGGGCAGGCTGGGCCCGGGGAGTGGGGTGTGACTCAGGCTGCAATTCCTGTTGATAGGAAGAAATGGGCACTTCAGCTAGGAGGGTTGTGGTGGAACCCAACAGTTCTACCTCTCTAGATCCAATTATTGGCAGGTCCCTACACTTCAGTGCATGGAAATGGTGAGATGGCCCATGACAGCACTTCATCCTCAATTAGACCCAGGGTGCATGAAAGACCAGTGCAAAGAATTCCCTCGGGAAGGAAAAATCAAATGCACAATTATAAAATGGGGAATAACTGGTGTGGCAAAGCTCTGATCTTGTCCCTGTGAGTCCCGGGCTTCCAGGCAGCTTGTGCTAGCCTCAGAGGCTCACTGCGACCCTCCACGTAGCCCTTCTCTCTCCAGGCCAGGTTTACAGTCTGCTGAGCCCTTTTCATCATAAGCCAGCAAAGCAGTTGGTGAGAGAATTCCCACAGTCTCTATTGTCCCTCTGGGCTTATTTCAAGACAGTATAACCTCCTGTCCTGCTAGGGGCCTTCCCCTTCCAGAAGGTGTTTCAGTAGAGGCAGGTTGGGGGGAACCCAGGCCCACCCTCTACTCCAGGTTCCAGCCCAGGGACCCTAATGGTAGCAGCTGTTGGCAGCCAACCTTTCACTGACAGAGTTGCTACTTATCCCTGGATCACTTCCCCACAGCTCTCCCGCTTCTCCCTTATCAATAGCTTGAGTATGTCTTCTGTATCCAGCCCTTCAGCAGCACGTCCTCTCCTCTGGCTCCCTGGCTCTCCTCTGCTAACTGGAGTGAGCCCTTTTATAGTACCAGAGAGGCCTTAATTAGAGTCAGGTGGTCAATTAGCTTAATGGCCTCACCTGACTCTTTGCAGGTTAATTGTAATCAGGTGTTCTCATTAGCCTGAAGCAGCCCCTGCTCTGGTCAGTCAGGGAACAAAAACCTGTTGGTCCAGTGTCCAGAATATCTGCCTTCTACTACTCTGCTGTATCCAGCTGGCCTGGGTCTATCGCACTGGCGAGGTGGGAATGCTGCCGGAAAGGATCTGGCATTACAAACAGATGGAGTCAGCAGTGGGATGCAGCTGTGAAAAAAGGCTAATATCGTTCTAGGGGGTATTAACAGGAGTGTCATATGTGAGACACAAGAGGTAACTGTCCTGCTCTACCTGGTGCTGGTGAGGCCCCAGCTGGAGTCCTGTGTCCAGTTCTGGAATGATGTGAACAAATTGGAGAGTACAGAAGAGAACAATAAAAATGAGAAAAGGTTTAGAAACCTGCCCTGTGAGGAAAGGTTAAAAACCTGGGCATGTTTAGTCTGGAGGAAAGAAGACTGAGGGGGGATCTGCTAACAGTCTTCAAACATCTTGAAGGCTGTTATAAAAAAGACAAGGATCAATTTTTCTCCATGTCCACTGAAGTTAGGACAAAAAGTAATGGGCTTATTCTACAGCCAGAGAGGTGTGGGTTAGATATTAGAAAAACTTCTGAACTCTCAGGGCAGTTCAGCTCTGAAACAGGCTTCCAATGGAGGCTGTGGAATGCCTGTCCCTGGAGGTTTCGAAGAACAGGTTGGACCAATCCCTGTGAGGTCTGGTCTAGGTTTAATGGTCTTGCCTCAGCACAAGGAGTGGACTGGATGACTTCTCGAGACCCCTCCAGCCTGGCATTTCCATGATTCTAGGATGATCCTCCTTGTCTTGGCTTGCCGAGCCTTGATCAACTTATCTACACATGTCACACCCCTTAAAGACGAACTCAGCTCTCAGACGGGGAGTCCCTGGACCTGGTCTTCACAGTACACAGGAAAGGTGTGGGCTTTGCCTTGGGACAGGGCTTCAAAACCTATTTAATGCTCAGAGGTCGGGTGAAGCCTTGAGCCCTGAAGCATTCACTAGCCAAGATTTCAGAGCAAGAGTGCAGAAATTCAGGGCCGTTTGAACCACCCCACTGCCGGCCTTAGACAACCTCCAATCCAAGTACAGTAGACTCTCGATTATCCAGGATCGGGTTAACCAGGTTGTGAATTAACCAGGACGTCAGAAAAAATACTTGTAACTCACAGGGCCAGCTCTGGCTTTGTTGCCGCCCCAAGCACCAAAAAACTCCAACAAAAACCCAAACACCCCACCAGGGCGCAGGGCAGACAGTGAACCAACACCCCCTCCCCACAGTGCAGGGTGGCTGGTGAACCAACCCCCCCTTCCCCATATTTCTTATGGATGGTGATTGTTTGGGATTTTATTAACCAGGATTAATTTTTTCCCTATCATCCTGGATAATTGAGTCTACTGTATATGGATAGGGACAGTGGGAGAAGTCCTCCCATTAGATAACACAGAGTCCTTACAACAGTAGAAGAGGAATGGGAAGCCAGGCTGTAGACAAGGCATGAAAGTGCCATTTTGCAACAGAGAGTTGAGAGCTGGGTGATTGTGTAGACAATGGACATGCAAACTCTATACAAACCCTAACCCAACAGTCCTCCCAAGGACTTGCTTACAGGTGTGTTCTGTCCTCGTTGAGGAATGAGGAAAGGTCACCCCCTCCTTGGTCTTATTTGATAGAGCTAAGGAGCCCCCAGCTAACTGTGTCTTAGGGAGCAGTGAGAGGAAAGGGAAAGAGCTGTGGGACAGGTGTTGCAAAGGAGCTCTCCATGTGCCGATGTCTTTGTGTTCTGTTTCACATCCCAAATCCTCACTGAAGACTATTTGAACAGAAGGACCAGTGCACTCTCTCCTGAAGTACTACCAGCTGGGAAAGGTGCTGAAACTCCGGTGTGATGCTGCGGAGATAGGATTGGGTGTAGCATTTTTGTAGGATGCCAGCAGAGACTGAACAGGGATAGGCCCAAACAGAAGAAGAGCTTCTGGTGGTGGCATTAGGAGTGGGGTAATCCCATCAATACATCTATGGGCACCCAGTGATAGTGTAGTCAGGCAATCATGGCCAAGCCCCTCTTTAGTGGTCCAAAGAGACAGCAGCACATGTTGATGTACCTTCGGTGCTACGAAGTAGAGATCAGACATTGTCCAGGACAATTACTGGTGTTGGCTGACCCCTTAAGCAGGCTGTGGTGGGTTGGCTGCCTCACCCCTATGCAAGATTGGGCTAGGGCAGACCAGAGCGGCTGTGCAGGCTGGCAGCCAATCAAGAAGGGCCTATGGGACAGCTAATCAGGGCTGAACAGGAGGCAACCAATCAGGGCCAGGCTCAGACATATATAAAGGCTGCCCAACAGAGGAGCAAGGCAGTTTCTCCCAGACCTTTGAAGAGGAAGGAAGGTCTCCTGAGAGGAAGAGACCAGCACTTAGGACAGTGCAGTGCTGGGCAGGCTTGGGTGAGCAAAGGAGATCTCCAGCCTGCTACCTGCCAGGCTGCAGGCCCTGAAGAGAAGGGCCCAACAAGTGCAAGGGGCCAGAAGGGAAGTGGTCCAGGGAGACGGACGGAAGAAGGAGAGAAGGAGGGCAGGGAGGCTGCCACTAGAGGGTCCCTGGGTCAGGACCCAGAGCAGTGGGCGGACCTGGGTCCCCCCTGCTTCCCTTTTGTGCTGCACCTGGCTGTGGGAGAGTGGCCATAACAGACTGCAACTGGCTCTTAAGCAGAGGGGCTAGACTTTGGGGGTTGTGGTTGGCCACTGTGTCAGGAGCGAAGGGAAGGACAGTTGTTAAGACCCTCCCCCTGGAAGAGGGTGAGACTGGACTAGTGGGCATTGCCAGAGGGCAGTGTCCTGAAGCAGATCGGGGCGGTCTGGAAGCGGACACCACCAAGCGGTGTCTCGAGCAGAAGACAGGGGAGACACCACTGGCAGAGGGCGATCCAGGACTGCTGAGAGCTAATTCCTAGACTAACCAGGAGGAGGTGCTGCATTGGTGAGTTGCAACCCCGTCACACAGGCCTATAGATCCAGCATCAGCAAGCTGGGGGAAAGGGGTCAGGACGCCGAGTTCATTGACATACTGCACTATCTCCCAGTTTCAGCAGTGAAACAGATGGAAATCAAAGAAGCTCTGGAAAACGCCATCCGAGAGCAATCCTGGCAGTGTGGCCAGAAGACACTAGCCAAGTACAGGAGGAGCAGAACCATATTTTCAAATGTTAAGATGAGCTGCGTGCACAGGATGGAATCTCATTTCCAGGACAAGAGTTGTTTGTCCCACCTTACATAAGGATGTCATGAAAAAGTAAGTCTCATGCCTCAGCAATGACCCCTGTCAAGAGCATATTTACTGGTCAGGAAGCAATATGCAACTCCATTCCTTGTATAGCAGTGTGTGACACCTGCCACTCATGTGATAACCACCAGCAGAAAGAGAGAGACTAGCTACGTGAGGCAATATCTGTTACTGGACTTTCTGTTGATGAAAGAGACCTGCTTTTGAGCTAACTTCTTAACCGTCAGGGTGGTTAGGCACTGGAATAAATTGCCCAGAGAGGTTGTGGAATCTCCACCATTGGGAATTTTTAAGACCAGGTTAGACAAACATCTGTCAGGGATAGTCTAGATAATACTAGGGGCTGGACTAGATGACCTCTGAAGGTTTCTTCCAGTCCAATGATTCTATGATTTCCACATGGTGCGATGGAGTGTACTGTACTTTTAAGGAACAGGCTGGAGCCTTTTTTGTCTTGCAGAAACTTTTGATTTTCATCCCATTGAAAAATTTTGTTTAGAATCTGATGAAATTGAAAAATAAAGTGGTGGGGAGTTTTCCCCCTTTCTCACCCATGTTTCATAGAATATCAGGGTTGGAAGAGACCTCAGGAGGTATCTAGTCCAACTCCCTGCTCAAAGCAGGACCAACCCCAACTAAATGATCCCAGCCAAGGCTTTGTCAAGCCTGACCTTAAAAACCTCTAAGGAAGGAGATTCCACCACCTCCCTAGGGAACCCATTCCAGTGCTTCACCACCCTCCTAGTGAAATAGTGTTTCCTAATTTCCAACCTAGACCTCCCCCACTGCAACTTAAGACCATTACTCCTTGTTCTGTCATCTGGTACCACTGAGAACAGTCTAGATCCATCCTCTTTGGAACCCCCTTTCAGGTAGTTGAAGGCAGCTATAAAATCCCTCCTCACTCTTGTCTTCTACAATCTAAATAACTCCAGTTCCCTCAGCCCCCACTCGTAAGTCATGTGATCCAGCCCCCATATCATTTTTGTTGCCCTCTGCTGGACTCTCACTCCAGTTTGTCCACATCCTTTCTGTAGTGTGGGGCCCAAAACTGGATGCAATACTCCAGATGTGGCCTCACCAGCGCCGAATAGAGGGGGATAATCACTTCCCTTGATCTGCTGGCAATGTTCCTACTAATGCAGCCCAACATGCCATTAGCCTTCATGGCAACAAGGACACACAGCTGACTCATATCAAACTTCTCGTTCACTGTAACCCCTAGGTCCTTTTCTGCAGAATTGCTTCTTAGCCAGTTGATCCCCAGCCTGTAGCAGTGCATGGGATTCTTCCATCCTAAGTGCAGGACTCCACGCTTGTCCTTGTTGAACCTCATCTAATTTCTTTTGGCCCAATCCTTGAATTTGTCTAGGCCACTCTGGACCATATCACTATCCTCCATCTGCCAAATAGACCGTTGAGCCCAACAATCCAGCCAGCTTTCTATCCATCTTGTAGTCCATTCATCCAATCCATACTTCTTTAACTTGCTAGCAAGAATACTGTGGAAGATCGTATCAAAAGCTAAAGTCAAGACAGATCACATTCACTGCTTTCTCCATATCCACAGACCAGTTCTCTCATCATAGAAGGCAATCAGGTTGGTCAGGCATGACTTGCCCTTGGTGAATCCATGTTGACTGTTCCTCATCACCTTCCTCTCCTCCAGATGCTTTGAAGTGGATTCCTTGAGGACCTGCTCCATGATTTTGCCAGGCACTGAAGTGAGGGTGTTATTCCCCAGGTTCTCTTTTTTTCCCTTTTTAAAATATGGGCACTATATTAGCCTTTTTCCAGTCACCCAGGACCTCCCGCAATTGCCATGAATTTTCAAAGATAATGGCCAGTTGCTCTGCAATTATATCAGCCAAGTCTCTCAGCACCCTTGGAAGTATCAGATCTGGACCCATGGACTTGTGCTTGTCCAGCTTTTCTAAATAGTCCTGAACCACTTCTTTCTCCACACAGGGCTGGTCACCTCCTCCCCATGCTGTGCTGCCCAGTGCAGTAGTCTGGGAGCTGACCTTGTTCGTGAAGACAGAGGCAAAAATAGCATTGAGTACATTAGCTTTTTCCACATCCTCTGTCACTAGGTTGCCTCCCCCATTCAGAAAGGGACCCACACTTTCCCTGACCTTCTTCTTGTTGCTAACATATCTGTAGAAACCCGTCTACAGAAACTCTGCAATTAACTCCCCAAAATGAAAACTAAATAGCTTTTTGTTTTGCTCAGAATCCAGATGAGTGGAAATTGGGAACCAGATTTTATTTAGATGGTCTTAATCCCAGAGCAATGACACAGTTTAGAGCAGAGTATCTGAAATCTCCTTTACGTACACTGGAGCCTGGCCCATAGCACACTTCTGGGAAAAGATATAGGAAATGCTATGGGACAATATTCTCTGTGGTGCTATCTCTAGCAATTTTATCACTTGTCTTGAGATGTCTGCTGGGTTTTTTCTTAAAGGCCCAGATCCTGGAGACATGTTATTTTCTGAAATCATCACCTTTCCTTTTTAAAGAGTGAATTTCTAGCCTGGTTGATTGCAGAGAAAAGTTTGAAAACATGAAACTAGTGCAGAGGTCCCCAAACTGTGGGGTGCACTCCCCTAGAGGAGGGAGTGGAGGAATCTTATTAGGGTACAGCAGGGCCCAGGCCAGCCCCCACGTGGGGTGAGGAAGGAGTGCTGCCCAGCCCCTTCCCCCAAAGAGCTCTGCTCCGGTTCCACTTACAGCTAGGGCTGGGGGCAGGAGCAGAGCTGCAGCTGGCTGTGGGCCTGGCTGCTGGCCCCCACTGCAGCCCAGCTGCAGCTTCGCTTCTGCCCCCACACTTGGCTCTGGTTGTGGCTCTGGCCATACTCCCACCCCCAGCCCCGTTCCAGCTGTGGCCCCAGCCTTGGCCCCCTTACCACTGTCCATGCCCTGTCCCCCCAAGCGTCTGCCCTGGAGGGTGTAGGAGGGTATGGACGGGGTAAGATGGGGGCATGACCCTCAAAATTTGGGGACTGCTGAGCTAGTGCAATCCCAAGGCTCAGAAACTAGAAGGCAAAGAAAAAGAACCAACATTAAAAAAAGCCCTGAATGTGATGATTCGAGGGGAGGAAGGGCCTGAGCCTTGGTGACTGCTCAGGGCTGAGCAGGACCAGAGGAGATACAGGAAATATGGTCAGACAGTATTTTGTGATGTGGACACTGGCACTGCCATCCTGGGGTTCCCAGCAACTCTTTGGCTCCAGCTTCCAATATGAAATTGCTCCCTGACCTGCTCCTCTGGTGTCATAGAATATCAGGGTTGGAAGGGACCTCAGGAGACCCTCTAGTCTAACCCCCTGCTCAAAGCTGGACCAATCCCCCACTGAATCATCTAACAGACTTTTGGCCCATATCCCTAAATAGCCCCCTCAAGGATTGAGCTCACAACCCTAGGGTTAACAGGCCAACATACCAACCACTGAGCTCTCCCCTACAATTGCATTAGTCAACAGAACTGGCCCCAATATTCTCTTTGTGGGGCTCTCCCTGACTACTGTGCCCAGCTCTGTTGGCGATTGGCTGTGGTGAAGGGGTCCTTCCACACAGCTGTTCTGTGGGCTCACCAGACTGGAAGGCTGGGTCAGGCTGACCTCCCTCCTGCAAGTTCTTTGCTGTTTTGTTTTCTTGCTGGAGTCCGCATCCAACCCCACGTCATGTGACCATGGTGCAGAAACTAGGAGTGAGCCATTTTCCCTTAACACTGAATGAGAAACTTGAATGGGAACAGGAAAGCGGAGTCATCCCTAAAGCTACTCCACCCATTTCTCTCTGCTTCCCTACAGTGTCTTCCCCAGATCCCTCCTGTTGTGGATTTAAAGCAAAAGTCCAAACAACCTAACAATTCATCCGTTCTCACCGCTGCACCCCTCAGCCATGATCTCTGACAGCAAACGTGTCATAACGCAGAGTGATTACGGACAGTAGGACTTTACGTCTTCAAAGGGTGTTACCAAGATGAATGAACTGAGTAAATGAACATGCTTGCCATGTAACTGATGGTGAAACTGATCTTCCGAACACTCATCTGAGTAAACAAACAATGTCTCCAGTTAGTGGATGGTGAAACTGAGGAAGAGGTGAAATGCCTTGGCTAAAGCCAGTGTCGGAGTCAGGGGTTGGTGGCTGGTAGTTAGCCCCAGTCCATACCCTCTACACAACACCACTTCTCTGTGACAGTCTACCCAATTCCATGTCCTGTGCAATTCAACACAAAGCTGTAGTCAAGTACTACCGAGAGGCTTGCTACAGAACTAAACAAAGTGTAGAATTCTACTCTGCAGCCTGCAAGGTCTGTGTGTTGTGTGCTTGTGCTACCACATGGTTGCGTGGTGAAGGCACCTGGGCAATAGCTGTTTTTTTGTGCACACTGGTATTACCAGCTACAGAGATGGATTCTCAGGTGGCAGAACATGTCCTGGCACCTGGAGACAACAGGTGGTTTCATGCCACCTCTCTACCTCCCCAATTCTGGAAGTTGCCCTGGGACCGGTGGGGCTCAGGTCTGCTCTGACTTGTGCTGGCAGATAACACCCTCTAAGGGGCTGCTCAGTCACCTGGGATCTCTGACTTGTATTGCTGACTTCCCTGCCTCCTCTCACCTCTAAATACCCCCTACAACCACAGCTGACATGCAGCTGCCTGCAGGAGTAGTGAAAAGGGCCCCCTGATGCACTGTCCCTGATTCTGGCTGAAATTTAGAACCATGTCTGGAAGTTTAAAAGAAATGACAGAGGGTGGAACCTTTGCCCAGTGTTCAAATGCAGTGTCCTTCTTAAGAAGAAGAATGGGTATGCATAAGAATGGGTATGCTGGGTCCAACCAAAAGGCCATCTCGCCCAGTATCCTGTCTTCTTACAGTGGCCAATTCCAGGTGTCCCAGAGAGAATGAACAGAACAGGTAACCATCAAGTGATCTATCCTCTGTCGCCCACTCCCAGCTTCTGGCAAACAGAGGCTAGGTGCACCTCTCAGGCCATCCTGGCTCATAGTCATTGATGGACATATCCTCCATGAGCTTATCTAGCTCTTTTTTGAGCCGTTATAGTCTTGGCCTTCACAACATCCTGTGGCAATGAGTTCCATAGGTTGACTGTGTGAAGAAAAACTTCCTTTTGTTTGCTTTAAACCTGCTGCCTATTAGTTTCATTTTGTGAGCCCTAGTTCTTGTGTTATGAGAAGGAGCAAATAACACTTTCTTATTTATTTTCTCCACACCAGTCATGATTTTATAGACCTCTATCATATCCCCCTTAGTTGTCTCTTTTCCAAGCTGAAAAGTACCAGTCTTGTTAATCTCTCCTCACATGGAAGCCGTTCCATACCCCTATTCACTTTCCTGAACCTTTTCTAATTCCAATATATCTGTTCTGAGATGGGGTAACCAGATCTGCATGCAGTATTCAAGATGTGGGTGTACCATGGATTTATATAGAGGCAATATGATATTTTCTGTCTTATTATCTGTCCCTTTCTTAATGAAGCCCACAATTCTGTTAGTTTTTTGACTGCCCCTGCACTTTGACTGAATGTTTTCAGGGAACTATCCATAATGACTCAAAGGTCTTTCTTGAGTGTGTGATACAGCATAGCCAGAGGGCAGCAGGAAAGTGTTAGAGGGGAGCCTTATTCCTTGTAAAGGGAAGAAAGTTTTCTAGAAGTTGGTTGGAGCAGAGAGCAGTTGGAAGGAACTGAAGCAGAGTGGATTGGTGTTGCAGTGGAGAGCAGTTTGAAAGAGTTGAAGCAGAGTGGATTGGTGTTTGAGCGGAGACCAATTTGAAGGAGTTGAAGCAAAGTGTTTGGTGTGGGAGCAGAGAACTGTTTGGAGGAAAGCAGAGGAGAGTTTAGAGAAGTGCTGTGGTGAGCTAAGAAGACCCGGACCCTAGGTAAAGGGACACTTGGCTTGTGCAGAGAGAGGGCAGGAAGCCCCACAAGCTGAAGAGTAAGAGAGGGAAGTAGCCCAGGGGAAGGAATAGCTGGTTCAAGTGGTTTACTGCTATCTTAAGGGCTCATGGGCTGGGGCCCGGAGTAGAGGGTGGGCCCAGGACCCTTTCTCTCACTCCCCTCCTCTAGGATACTAATGGGGCAGTTAATACCCTGTTCAGGGGCAAGAAATGGTGCCCTGAACTCCCCACAAGAAGAGAAAGCGTGGGACCCATCATAATAGTGCTGGCAATTTGCCACAAGTGGTAATGGCTAATTTAGACACCATCATTTTATATATATAATTTATAATATAACCAGTTACCAATCCATGAGAGGACCTTCCCTCTTATCCCATGACTGCTTACTTTGCTTAAGAGCCTTTGATCAAAGCTTTGTCAAAGGCTTTCTGAAAATCTAAATTCACTATATCCACTGCATTCCCCTTTTCCACATGCTTGTTGACTCCCTCAAAGAATTCTAGTAGTTGAAAGTAGCTATCAAATCTCCCCTCAGTCTTCTCGTCTGTAGATTAAACAATCCCAGTTCTCTCAGCCTCTCCTCATAAGTCCTGTGCTCCAGGCCCCTAATCATTTTTGTTGCCCTTCTCTGCACTCTTTCCAATTTTGCTACATCCTTCTTGTAGTGTGGACCTCAAAACTGGACACAGTACTCCAGATGAGGCCTCAACAATGTCGAACAGAGGGGAACGATTATGTCCCTCGATCTGCTGGCAATGCCCCTACTTATACAGCCCAAAATGCCGTTAGCCTTCTTGGCAACAAAGGCACACTGTTGACTCACATCCAGCTTCTCATCCACTGTAACCCCTAGGTCCTTTTCTGCAGAACTACTGCCTAGCCATTTGGTCCCTAGTCTGTAGCAGAGCATGGGATTCTTCCGTCCTAAGTGCAGGACTCTGCATTTGTCCTTGTTGAACCTCATCAGATTTCTTTTGGCCCAGTCCTCTAATTTGTCTAGGTCCCTCTGTATCCTGTCCCTACCCTCCAGCATATCTACCACTCCTCCCTGTTTAGTGTCATCTGCAAACTTGTATAAGAAGACTGAGGGGGGATTTGATAGCTGCCTTCAACTACCTGAAGGGGGGTTCCAAAGAGGATGGATCTAGACTGTTCTCAATGATACCAGAGGACAGAACAAGGAGTAATGGTCTCAAGTTGCAGTGGGGAAGGTTTAGGTTGGATATTAGGAAAACTTTTTCACTTGGAGGGTGGTGAAGCACTGGAATGGGTTACCTAGGGAGGTGGTGGAATCTCCTTCCTTAGAGGTTTTTAAGGTCAGGCTTGACAAAGCCCTGGCTGGGATGATTTAGTTGGGGTTGGTCCTGCTTTGAGCAGGGGGTTGGACTAGATACATTCTGAGGTCCTTTTCAACCCTGATAGTCTATGATTCTATAGCAGGCCTGCACAACATGCGGCCCGGGGGCCACATGCGACCCACACAGGCTCACTGTGCGGCCCGCGGGGGGTGAGTAGGGGCGGGGCAAGCCAAGTGGTGGGGTGGGGGGAAGTGGAAGGGGGCTGGGTGAGGGCGGGGCTTTTTGGTCCGCAGCTGGGTTTTTTGCAGTAATATGGCCCTCGCTGCTTTCTGAGTTGTGCAGACCTGTTCTATAGTTTCAACCAGTTTGCCCAGTACTGAAGTCAGGCTTACTGGCCTATAATTGTTGGGGTCACTTCTGTAGCCCTTTTTAAAAATTGGTGTCACATTAGCTATCCTCATGTCATTTGGTACAGATCCTGATTTAAATGATAGGTTACAGACTACGGTTAATAGTTCTGTAATTTCACATTTGAGTTCCTTCACAACTCTTGGATGGTACCATCTGATCCTGGTGACTTATTACTGTTTAGTTTATCAGTTTGTCCCAAAATCTTCTCTAATGACACCTCTATCTGGAACAGTTTCTCAGATTTGTCACCTAAAAAGAATGGCTCATCTTTGGGAATTTCCCTCACATTCTCAGCCATGAAAACTGATGCAAAGAATTGATTTAGTTTCTCTGCAATGGCCTTATCGTTCTTGAATGCTCCTTTAGCACCTCGATTATCCAGTAGCCCCATTGGTTGTTTAACAGGCTTCCTGCTTCTGATGTACTTTAAAATTTTTTTGCTATTTCCTTTTGGAGTCTTTGGCTAGCTGTTCTTGAAATTCTTTTCTGGCCTTCCTAATTATGTTTTTACACTTCATTTGCCAGAGTTTATGCTCCTTTCTGTCTTCCTCACTAGGATTAAACTTCCACTTTTTAAAGTCTGCCTTTTTGCCTCTCACTGCTTCTCTTATGTTGTTGTTTAGTCACAGTGCCACTGTTTTTGGTTCTCTTACCATGTTTTGTAATTTGGGGTGTACGTTTAAGTTGAGACTCTCTTATGGTGTCTTGAGAAAGTTTCCATGCAGCTTGCAGGGATTTCACTTTTGGCGCTGTACCTTTTTATTTCTGGGTCTTTGTCCCAGAGCTTAAGATGGTCTTTTAGAGCTCCTGGGCCAGGCCACAGAGCACTTTGAAGATAAGAGCCAAGACCTTTTGAGCTTCATTAGCCATTCTGTAGGGTGCCAGTGCAGAGAGTGGAGGAGAGGTGCAATAGGCTCACGCAGCCTGTGTTGCTGAGGAGGTGCTCTGCAGTGTTTTGTACTACTTGGAGTTTCCTAAGCACTAAACATTTAATGCCCAGGTAGGTTGTATTGCTGTCATCCAGCTCATAGGTGAAGAAGGCGTGAAGAACTGAAGCCAGGTCATTGTCCGCCAGGATAGGATTGGCATCTCTCTTAGCCCACTGGAGATGGTGGAAGGGGTTACTTGCAGACGCTGGTGTGTGAGAGCTCACAGTCAGCAAGGAAACCAAGAGGGCTCCTGAAGTACAGATTGAACTGGCCAAGTGTGAGTGTGAACCTTCACATAGCTGTGAGCTCATAGAATCGTAGAATATCACGGTTAAAAGGGACCTCAGGAGGTATCTAGTCCAACCCCCTGCTCAAAGCAGGACCAATCCCCAACTAAATCATCCCAGCCAGGGCTTTGTCAAGCCTGAACTTAAAAACCTCACGCCCCTGGCATACACCAGAGCCGACCAGTGGGTTGTTCAAATTTACAGCCACTTTACCCAGACTCCATACGAGCCTGGCCATCATCCGGAATCTATCATGCCATGTGCTATGGAGATGTCCGTTCCCATTCCTGCATGTCTCGTCCTGCCCCCTATGTTGGGGCTTGAAAGACCTGCAATGCTGGGTTGATCGTATTAGCCTTATACTGCTTCCGCACTGGGGGAACTCTCCCTCAGCCACTTTCAGACTCTGTCTAGGGTGGAGAGAATTCCTTCCCTGCAACCTCTCTGGGCCACCTTTGGACTCTCTGCCCCGCCCTGCTGAGGCCCAGAGCTATTTTTAAATCTTATTCCTGAACTCACAGTCCAAACCAGCTGCCCTATTTTTGCTCGAAACTTGCAGAAGACATTTCCCTGGGGCAGGAACCAGCACTTGGAGAGCTGAGATGGGTGTGGTAACCCACAAGCTGGAAATACGAGTCCAAGCCCTGTGAATGTAAACTCCCTGAGAAGGGAAACTGGCTTTAACCAGCCAACTGCCCTATTAAAAAAGAGAGATGGAAAATGCAATTGAGCTGCACAAGGAACTGGCCCAGTGACAATCCTCAGGTTTGGCTGGAAGACACCAGGCCTCATCCCTAGGAAACTCCCAGGGTAAGAAACAGAGGTTGTGGGTAGATCAATGCCCTTTGCCTTCCATTCAGCAGTTTTTACCTCCTCAGTGCACCAGGCATAGGTGCAGACCCTGTGAGCACCGAGGGAAAAACATTAGCACATTCTTAGCACCCACCAGCAGCCAAGCTCCCCACTCAGTGCCTCCCACCCGCCCCGGCCCTGCTAATAAACTCTTTCCCCTCTCTCCCAGTGCTGCCCGCCATCAGCTGTTGGTATGCAGGAGGTGCTGGGAGGGGGAGGAGTGGGGATGGAGCACACTCAGAGGAGGGGGTGGAATGAGATGGGGTGGGATCTTGGGGGAAGGGGTGGAGTGGGAAGTGGGGCAGGGGCCGGAAGAGCAGAGGAGCTTTGGGGAAGGGGTGGAGTGAGGTAGAGAAGAAGTGGACGCCTATGGCACCGGGTTTTCCCCAGATGCCTTCCACCAAAATGATTGTACTCCCTAGAATTACAAAGACCTGATCTTCTGAGCTGCTGAGCACTGAAGACTGGAAATTGTGAATGTTCTGCAGACATGCAGTGGGACGTGTGCTCTTCAATCTCTTAGAGTCGACGCTTTAGAAAATCCACCCACGATAGAGACACAAATAACCAGTTGCTTGTCCTCCAGTTCCACCATGGCTGACCACTACTATTCCCTCTATAATGGGTGAAAGGGAGAGGGGAGATTAAAGCCAGCTCATGCCACAGGGGCCCTGGTGAACAGGATTGTCTGGCCTGGACTACACTTAAAACTTAGCTTAGTGCAGCTACAAGTCCTAAGGGTGTGAAAATCCCACACCCCTGATCCGTGGAGCTCTGTTGTCCTAACACTCAGCTGGGTCGAAGGGCGAATGCTTCCGTCGCCCTAGCTGCTGTTGCTTGGGGGAGGTGGTCTTCCTGCAGCGATGGCAAGAACCCTTCCACCACTGTAGTAAGTGAGTACACTGCAGAGTTAGTGGCGTAGCGACAGTGCCATAGCTGTGCTGCTGTAATGGAGTCATTCTGGCTTGAAGCCTGAGTACCACACACTGTTACACAACGAGTGCAGTATCAGCAGATTTCACCCTTCTATGTCTTCACTTTTACATGCCTAGGCAACAATTTATTTCTTTGCATCCTGGATCCATTGTATTTCCAGCAGTCTGTACAGAAGAGGCAGCTCCCAATCCTTTGCTCCAGGTGTCCTTGACACAACTGTAGACACAATGAATCAAGAGAGAGCCCCTGGAACACCACAAAAACTCCCTCCTCCATCAAAACTCTTCTGTCCCCCAAGCCAAAGCAAACCTAGAGGCCTTGCAGCACTCTCTGAAACGCAACAGACCTGGGTTACTTAGGACCAAGTGCGGAGCTGGGATACCAGGAGAAGAGGGCTCAGAATTCTCTGCAGGGACTCATTCTCAGCTGTCTGGCTGGTGAGTCTTGCCCACATTCTCAGAGTCTAACTGATCACCATATTTTGGGTCAGGAAGGAATTTTCCCCTGGGTCAGATTGGCAGAGACACTGGGGGTGGGGGTTGCCGTTCTCTTCAGCATGGGACACAGTTCACTTGTGCAGCATTGTATTGTATTGTATAGTGAGTTGGGTTAAATGTCTTAGTAACTGTTGTGACATCCACCCCTCATTTAAGAGAGCTGTTGGAGACAGCTAAACCGCTCCACCTAAAACAAAGGTGGAGTGCAAGCCTGCCAGTAATTTGGACCGCCCAGGGCGCTATAGTCAGGGAGGGGTGCCATTTAAATGCTGCAAGCTGGCGGGCCTTGTCTGACAGAGGATAAGTGTGGGTGAACCTGTCATCAGGTTAGTACCATGAGATCCACCACCCAGAGTTCTGGTGCTTGAGCTGATGGAATAACTTTTAGCAGTAGTAGGTTGTCACCTCTGTGTGGACCAGCACTGGGGCGGGGGCACACATTTTGCCAGTGGTTTTCACAGGTGTTTGCTGACAGCAGAGGAAGGGTGAGACTCAGGAATCCTGGGTTCTATTCCAGGTTCTGATGGGACTGTACGCTAGCAGTTACAGACCCTTCTGCCCTTAGCCTCCAGAATCCTGACCCATTTTGTCCCTCCGTCCTTGGCCCAGTCTTCTCTCCCTGCTCCACACCTCCACATAGCTCTTTGTCCCAGTTTCCCCAGGCACCCCGGTACTCTTGTCCCAGTCTCCCTACTCGCCATTCCCACAGGCCTGGCTCCTCATTCCTCTGCACTCCAGTCAGAGTACTGCTTCTTTTTCCTCCACATGGTCTTGGCACCAACTGGGGGTGAGGGAGAGTGGGAGCACAGAAGAGACAGTGTCAGCTCTCAGTTTCTCTGCCCAACAGCGGGGAGAAGCAATTGCAGGAAAAGTCTTGCTCAGCCCCTGCATCCCAGGGCTGGAGCATGCTCGGAGCAGATGGAATCTTCAGAGAATTTAGGTGCCAAACTCTGACAAGTCTCTACAGAGCATGTGCAAAGTGAGGTTTTCAGAGGCTCATAACTTGACCAAATTTCATTGAATGTCCTCTTGTTCTTGTGTTATGAGACACTGGCACAAAGTGCTGCAGCCTACTCCTCTGATCACTGCAGCCTCATTTGGCTTCCCCAGAGATGGTTGGTTGAGGAAGTAGGGAGAAGTTAGCTAATCTGATAGGGAAGCTGGGTGAGGTAAGGACCCATCAGCTGATCAGTTTGAAAAAAGGCAGGAAGGAAGTGTTAGAGGGGAGGGGGAAGAGGACAGGACAAGGCAGGGCTAGGCTAGGCTAGCTGTGCTCAAACAGAAGGAGATCCCAAGGAAGAGAGAATTCCTCTCAGGGCTTTGATGAACAGGGACTGAAGACAATAAAAAGGATCACTTGATGATCACCTGCTCTATTCATTCCCTCTGGCATTGGCCAGTGTCGGAAGATAGGATATTGGGCTAGATGACCTTTGGTCTGACCCAGTATGGCTGTTCTTATGTTCTAAATAGAGTCACAGATAATAGAATTGTTGTGTTACATGCTGCAGGTGTTGGTGGAAGGGACATGACTAAATTCTGTGGAGTGGACACTAGAAGAAAAGAGTCTGGGCAGTTTCTGTCAACCAGTTCTCCTTTATCTGCTAATTTACTGACACATTCAAAGAAATCTAAGAGAGTAGTGTGATGTATTTTACTTGGGAGAAACTACGCTGGTTAGAGCATGTTGGATGATGATCTGCCAGGTGGTTTGTTACTCTGTTTTTAATTGTCATCTCAACCAATTTGCCAGTTGTAGATGGAAGGTCTTACTGATTAATAATTCCCCAGATCACATTTTAAAACATAGGGACACTTGCTACCCTCCAGTCTTCTGGAATGGTGGCTTTTTGTAATAAGAGGTGGTATATCTTTGATAGCAACTCAGCTACTTCATTCTTGAGCTCCTTCACAGCTCTTGGCTCGACCATCTAGGCCTGGCAACTTATTGGAATTTAAATGATCAGTTTGCTCCAGCACCTCTTCCCTGCAAACTCGGAGAACACATCATCTTTGTTGGCAGAAAAGAGCAGGTCTGGGGTGGTGAAAACGGATGTAAAAAAAATGATTTAGCTTCTCAGAAGAAAGGAAAACTCATGACTTGGTAGGTTGTCACCCACCTAGATAGTTCCTCTGTCTCCCTCTCTTTTCACCATCCCTAACACTCCCTTCCAGCTTTGTTCCACCTGTGATGGGTTTGGTCCCTTTGGGGTATCACCTGATGTGCTAATATACTACTCAACCTGCCTGTTATGCCAGTTTGGTCATCCTTTTTACCTGTCTTTCTCAGCTAGGCTATTAAGCCTCTTCTAGCCAAGCACACAGGCAGGGCCACACCCAGCTGCACAGAGAGACAGAGATCCGCTCTGGAAAGATTCAGCCTTAGGGGCTTGCCCCAGCACTCTGGTGTCCACTCCCTTTAAGGGGTACAGACCCAAAGCGTTTATGAAATTTGCACCCTAACCTCAATGTGGAGGGAGATATGCACAACTTCTTGGCCTCCCCAGTTAGAAATTGCATAAACTGGGTTTCATTATAAACTACGTTTATTAACTACAAAAGGTGAATTTTAAGTGAATATCAGAGATAACAAACAGAACAAAAAGCAGAGAGGTAGCCGTGTTACTCTGGATTTGCAGAAGCAACAAAGAGTCCTGTGGCACCTTAAAGACTAACAAAAGTATTGAAGCATAAGATTTCGTGGGCTAATACCCACTTCGTCTGTGGCTTCCACTGCATGCATCTGATGAAGTGGGTACTAGCCCACGAAAGCTTATGCTTCAATACTTTTGTTAGTCTTTAAGGTGCCCCAGGGAACAGAACAAAGCAGATTTCTGAGCAAATAAAACAAAGTACGCAAACTAAGCTCAATATACTTAAGAAACAGATACAAAATGTAATTTCTTACCCTAAATGTTATTTTAGGCCGTTTGCAAAGTGTCTGTGGTTCAGAGTTCAGCTATATTTCTTTTCAGACTGGACCCCTGTCTCAGTCTGGACTCCTCTTCCCTTCAGGTGGCTTTAGGAGTTTTTCTTCTTGGGCAGACAGGCCTATGGAGAGGAGGAAGAGATCTGTTTTCCTTCCTCCCCATCCTGAAATAGGATTTACATAAGGCAGGAATCCTTTGTTTCCCAAACCTGACACACACACACACCTTTCCCTTCCAGTGGAAAGTTACAAGAAGTCCCAGGTAATGTTTTAGTGTCAGGTGACAAGACCACCTGACTCTAGTATCACAGCATCCATGAGTCAGTGGCAGTAGGGAGACTCCGCAGGAAGGCGAGTTTTTCACAGTCCATTGTCTTCACTGATGGGCCTTCTGCCCTGTCTGGCTTTTCCATTGTTCTACCTGAAGTGTTAGCAGTGGGCGTCACCCAAAGTAGCATAGCTGAGCTACAGATACATAGTCAATATTCCTAACTTCAGATACAGAAATGATACAGGCATTCAAATTGGACAATCACATTCAGTAAATCAGAACCTTTCCAATGATAGCTTGCAAGCCCCATCTTGCATAAGGTACATCTCATTTATGCCATATTCATATCCTAAGCATATTTTCATAAAGACTATGGAGTGAAATGTCACACCACCCCCTCCACTCAACTAAATGTGCTCTTGCTAAGACCTCCCTTCTCCTAGCCACCTCAATGGCATCTCTTTTTGTCTCCTCCTCCTTGCCTCTCCACTGTCTCGCTGCCCCATCTACAATCCCATCTAAAATCCTAGGTATGTCCCTGGGCAGCCAGCTCCTCCCACCATTCGCACCATTATGGCAACACTTCTATTTGTAGTGCACTCGCTCAATCAGTGCTAGCACACGTACATCTGTGCAAGCTGGAAATGACACCTCCAGCCACAGTGTAGATGCGTGTTGAGGTCACATCCTGGATGGCTCACCAGCTGCTCAGTCTCAGCACACTGTCAGCTCAGCTCCCTTTCCTGCCAAGGCTGTTTCTCCTTTTCATTTCTCCCTTTCCCTCCTGCCATCCAAGCACGCCACCCTGGTGTCCCATTTGTGTTTTCTTTCTTCTCCTGCTGTCACCAAATCCTATTGCTTCTTCCTCTAAGTTCTGCTTTTGTCTCCATTGCTACAGCAATGGCCCTTGTCCATGTCCCACCTCTGCTCTTTGCTTCCCTGATTCTGACCTCTTCCTCCTCCAGCCCATCCGGGAACTGCTGAGCTCAGTTTCCTTTCCCACTGCTTCCACCTCATCACTCCCCTGTTTCCTGACTGCTCCGTGCCTTCTGCATCCAGGTCAAACTGCTGATCCTCACGGCCAAGACTGCACACAACTCCATTTATGACTCTCTGGCCTTGTCACACAAGCGGAGGCGTGTAGGGTATGTGTATCTTCATGCATTGCTTCAGTAAAAACTGACTGCAGCCCTACTTTGGTGTACAGCCACAAGCCGCAGTGAAAGGCTCTGGTAGCCGTGAGGCCGTGAGACACTACACTGCTAAAAATAGCAGTATAGATATGGGAGGCACCCTTTGGTGTGTAGAGAGCTGTGTACCCTATGGTTCTGGGGTATCTTTATTCACCTAAGCCATGCTTCTCCATATACACTGGTATTTATATCCATGCTCGGGAGGGCGTGCGGTCTATGTTCTCTGCACGCACCAGAAGGCTATGTCTGCATTTGCACATGTCCCCTGGTAGCAGAGGCACCCCACACCCAAAGCGTCCACATGTTCTGTGCTGGGCCTGGGTACACACTACGTACACTGCCCCTTTTTCGTACACAGTACTAGTGCTACCGTTTCCGGGGCAGTATCCAGAATTCTGTGCAGTACAGGAGCCATTCTAGGTACTGCCTCGCTGCGCGTTGCTGGGATCATAAGCCGCCCTCACACATATAGGGATAACAGCACTTGCTCGTCTCTTCCATGTGCCAAACTGGGTATGTCAGAGGGTTTTCCCATCACTCCCTCCCCTGGTTCTTGTCACGCAGACAGAAAGCAGAAATCCGAACTGCGGACAATGCGATGGTGATTGGGGTTAGTTCCATGCAAACCTATCCGGAGCTCTACACGCCGGCAGATCCTGTTTCCCTGGGTTCCATTTCCCAGCTCTGACACTGCAGAGCCTTTGCCTGTGTCTCCATTCCCCCTCCCCTATTTCCACCTCCTCCTCCTTAGCAAGCTCAGATATACCTGCAGTGCACCCCCCTAACAACTTATGGTCACGTTCCATTTGGGAGGGGTGTGAGTCTAGGGTCTTCATCCCACCTTTTGTATCCCATGGGACGGGGGAGGAGTAAGGTTGTGTTCTGGCCAAGGCCAGGCCTTTCTTTGGCTTTTAGTGTTTTGTAGCAGGGTGGTCACCACACTCCTTCCCAGCAGGGCTCAAAAAAGGGCGCTCTGGAGGCTGGAAGAACTAATTCCCTGAGACCAGCAGGAGGCACTGCAGGGGTGAGTCGCCGCACCGCTAAATGTTTCTTATGCCTCCCCCAACCCCTCCTTGCCTCTCCTAACTGGTTGCTTGACCTTGGTCTGAGAAAGGAGCCAGGCAGCCTTTCAGTGTATGCAGGGTTACCATTTGTCCGGATTCCCCCGGACATGTCCAGTTTTTTGGGTTAAAAATAGCGTTGGGGGGAATTTATAAATATCTACAAATGTCCGGGATTTCCCCCCTGCAGAGCGCGGCAGCTGACAGGGCTGCTGGCTGGATTCAGCCACTGGCATGGAGCCCACCCTTCTCCCGCAGCTTCCGATCACTGGCCAGCCCCTTCCGTCCTCTCCCACCCCATTCTCAGATGGGGGGGCTGCCCGGCCGTTCACAGAGCACCTCCCCTCCCTCCCCCCGCTGCATTCTCAGATTGCTGACCTGCAGCAGCTCTAGAGATCCTTCTCCCCTGCTGCCCAGCGTGGGGGGCAAGGACCAGCTGTGCGGGGGAGTGCGGCAGCATGTCGGGCTCCACGTGGAACCCCACATGCTGTTTTGAGCAGCAGGGTAAGGAGGCGGGGGGAGGGTGAAGAGGCAGAAGGGGTTGAAGGGGTTACTGGAGGGGGCAGTCAAGGGACAGGGAGTGGAGGGGGTTGGATGGATCAGGGGTTCTGTCATGGGGTGCGGAGAATAAGGGTTGGGGCAGTCAGAGGAACGTTATGGGGTAGGTTCCTAGGGAGGCAGTTAGGGTGGGGGGTCCTCAGGAGGGGGCAGTCAGGGGACAAGGAGCAGGGAGGCTTAGATAGAGGGTGGGCTCCTGGGGGGCAGTTAGGAGCAGGGGTCCCTGGAGGGGGCAGTCAGGGGGGCAAGACAGGGTTGCGAGTTCTGAGGGGGATGGGAAGTGGGAGGAAGTGGATGGGAGTGGGGCTAGAGCGGGGGTGGGGCTAGGGTGCCCCCCCATGTCCTCTTTTTTGACCGCTGAAATATGGTAACTCTAAGTGTATGCTCATGTACAAGGGTATGTTCGACTCTACACTGACATTTTATAGCACTCTAACTTGCTGGCTCAGGGGTGTGAAAAATCACCCCTCTGAGTGCAGCAAGTCTGAGTGCTTTAAAGCGCTAGGGTAAACAGGCTCTGAGCTGTTTAGCACTTGGAGCAATCCCCTTGTGGAGGTGGATTACCAGGAGCACTGGGAGAGCTGTCCCAAACCACCACACTCACATTTCAAAGCGCTGCCGTGGAAGTGTTCCCGCGACAGCGCTTTGAAGTTTCCAGTGTAGACACACCCTTACACTCCCACAATGTCCTCTAACACTTGAACTGCTCTATCCCTTATCTCTTCCCATTTTACTAAAAGCCCCATCTGGTTGTGGGAAATGCAACACACAGTGTCTTTGTTGATTGTTCTTCACATATATTAGTATAAGATACAAGAGTATTAAAAAGTCTAACCCCAAATTGTGTGTCAGGTTGACAAACAAGTCTATATACTAACAGGTGGAAGACGTGGAGCAAGTTCCCAACAAATGTTCCTGGTGCAGTACCAGATACTGGATGGAATATTGGAGACACTGAAGCCGGCTGCCCGAGAGGGTGAATGAAGATCCAGTGGGCTCCCATGGCACAGACGTGTTGAATGCGGCTGGGATTGCAACGGTGTGTCCCTGGTGTTACCCACACACTCTAGAGCACCCCACCTTGACCTTCCGTGGGCTCAGGGTGTATCCTGGTTAATTTACGCACTCCCACCCTTTCCCAGGTCTTAGGGCTCTGTGCACAAGGTACCCAGAGAGGGGTGTGGAAATGGATTTGTGACATGTTACCAGCTCTGTTTAAGGGTGCCTTTGGTGAGCACCAATCATTGGTAAAGTACCTGAAAACAGGTCAGTAAGGTTTGGGAGGGGCTTCACACATTCCTCCTTCCCACTCTTTTCTGCCACCAGTGCCCACAGCACTTCCAAGGTTGCAAATGTTTGTTTGAGGATAGAGGAAGAGAGGCAGGGGTGACAGATTCTTCATGGCTCTTACTCTGACCCGGCTCTGGTTTCTGGCCTGACCTGAGGGTGGAGCCTTGGGGCTGAAGAGCCACAATCATGTGGTAAGAGCTGCCCAGGCAGCTGTAGGGCCCTGGGGGCAGGGACATGGACAGGAGGCTACTCTTGGTCCTCCCATCCCAGGCAGGAGGAGGGTCCATGGCTCCGCACAGCCGCCCGGCCTCACCTAGACCAGGCTCCAGCTTCCAGCCTCGCTGGAGGTGAGGCCTTGGGGGAAAGTGTGGGGCAGGGGGCCAGGGCCATGGCTAAAAGTGGAGGTACCAGGCCCATCCACTTTCAAAAGTGGAAGGGCCATGGCCCATTGGCCCCCCCTGTTCCAGTGCCCCGATGAGGGGTTGTTAAATCACAGCTCAGAGTCTGGTAGCTGCATTCTGCCGGGTTAATTTTTTAGTTTTGTTTCCTTGCTCCATGTTGTTACTTGCACTGGTTAGTAAAGCACAAAGACATGCATGGACATGTCACATTTGCTCTGTGTTCTGGTGCTGTGGACCCCAATAGTTATTTCCAAGCTTAGCTCATTGTCATGATCCATTGTTTCGTTGCTGGATTTTTTTTAATATTGGGAATGGCTGGGGTGGGGAGTGCGGGAAGGAAATAGGGATGTGGGAGAGAGGGAGAATTCATTGCATTTGTATGGCACTGAACAGTTACAGAAATCTGTTATGAGTTGTAAATCCTGCCAACCCATTCAAACCATGTGGGAAACATCCTGTGAATCGCACTCACCATGGAAATGACCCCTAACTTTTATTTAAAGGGAATCATGGGAGACAGAACTCAAACAGTTCAGCAAGAACTGGAAATAAACAAAAAATGAGTCAAATACCCTGCAAAATGTGGAAACATCCGTGTCTGTGGACCCAGCTCCTTGCCCTTCCCCTCACCCTGGTCGGGGGGAATGGCTGTGGAATATTGTCGGGGAGGGGAACAAGCAGGAATGTCAGCTGCATGGAGTTTGGAGGCCAGTCACAAGCTGAGTTGCACAGGGACTGGCTTGGGCTCATTGTTCCCCTCCTGCATGCGCCGGGGGGGTCCCCTGCAAGGGTTTTCAGGTGCTGGCCAAAGATGCTGCACTGGGCATCTAGCAAGCTCCTCCCTGTGTCGGGGAGCAGGGTTCGATCCACTGCCTCAGCAGCAGCCTGGGTAGCAGCTGGCGGTGGAGGAGGAGGAGGAGGAGGAGGAGGAGCAGAACGAGAAAAGAAGGAGAAGGGATGTGTCCCAGAGAGGAGCCATGGCTATTGCGGAATCTGGACCTGAAAGCATTCAGCTACCAGCCGCACTAGTGACTTCCTGAGTGCGTGACTTAGTCCATTCAGTGCACCGCATGAACATTTGTCTCAGAAGTACAAGAGCCACAGCATCATGGACTTGCTCCACATCTTCCACTCAGTTTGGCAGATGGGAGAGAGGAGCGGGAGCCGCCATTGTCAGACATTTGGAGGCAGCAGGCAGTACCAGCAACACACAGGACTATGGTTCCTAGAGTGTTTCCTGTGGAAATAAGAACATAAAAAAGGCCCTACTGGGTCAGACCAAAGGTCCATCCAGCCTAGTATCCTGTCTGCCAACATTGGCCAATGCCAGGTGCTCCAGATTAAGTGAACCTAACAGGTAAGAGAATACAAAGTGTGCAGTGCTCAGTTTATATTATTTTTGTTACAAATATTTCCACTGTAAAAATGATAAAATAGTATTTTTAAATTCACTTCATACAAGTAGTGTAGTGCAATCTCTTTATCATGAAAGTGCAACTTATAAAAGTAGACTTTTTTTGTTACATAACTACACTCAAAAACAAAACAATGTAAAACTTTAGAGCCTACAAGTCCACTCAGTCCTACTTCTTGTTCAGCCAATTGCTATGACATAAGAACATAAGAATGGCCATACTGGGTCAGACCAAAAGTCCATTCAGCCCAGTATCCTGTCTACTGACAGTGGCCAATGCCAGGTGCCCCAGAGGGAGTGAACCTACTAGGTAAGGATCAAGTGATCTCTCTCCTGCCATCCATCTCCATCCTCTGACAAACAGAGGCTAGGGACACCATTCCTTACCCATCCTGGCTAATAGCCATTATCGGACTTAACCTACATGAATCTATCTAGTTCTCTTCTAAACCCATTTGGTTGCCCCTAGTTCTTATACTATGGGATAAAATAAATAACTTTTCCTTATTCACTTTCTTCACACCACTCAGACTTTAAAGGCCTCTATCAGATCCCCCCTTAGTCTCCTCTTTTCCAAGCTGAGAAGTCCTAGCTTCTTTAATCTCTTCTCATAAGGGACCCATTACAAATCCCTAATCATTGTAGTTGCCCTTCTCTGAACCTTTTCTAATGCCAGTATATCTTTTTTGAGATAAGGAGACCACATCTGTATGCGGTATTCAAGATGTGGGTGCACCATAGATTTATAGAAGGGCAATAAAATAGTGTTTGTCTTATACACTCTCCCTTTTTTAATGATTCCTAACATCCTGTTTGCTTTTTTGACTACTGCTGCACACTGCGTGGACCACTTCAGAGAACTATCCATGATGACTCCAAGATCTTTTTCCTGAGTAGTTGTAGCTAAATTAGCCCCCATCATATTGTATGTATAGTTGGGGTTATTTTTTCCAATGTGCATTACTTTACATTTATCCACATTAAATTTCATTTGCCATTTTGTTGCCCAATCATTTAGTTTTGTGAGATCTTTTTGAAGTTCTTCACCGTCTGCTTGGGTCTTAACTATTTTGAGCAGTTTAATATCATCTGCAAACGTTGCCACCTCACTATTTACCCCTTCCTCCAAATCACTGATGAATAAGTTGAATAGGATTGGTCGTAGGACTGACCCCTGGGGAACACCACTAGTTACCCCTCTCCATTCTGAAAATTGACCATTTATTCTTATCCTTTGTCCCCTGTCTTTTAACCAGTTCTTAATCCATGAAAGGATCTTCCCTTCTGGGGTGGCTCCAGGCAGCAAGCACGTGCCTGGGGCGGCAAGCCGCAGGCAGCAGCCTGCCAGTCGTTGTCGGGGCAGCAATCAGACGGCCTTCAGCAGCATGCCTGGAGGAGGTCCGCTGGTCCCGCAGAAATGCCACCAAATCGGGGCGGGATTGGCGGACCCCCTGCAGGCATGCCACCAAAGGCCACCTGACTGCTGTGCTTGGGGCTGCAAAAAACTTAGAGCCACCTCTCCTTCCCTTTATTCCCATGACAATTTAACTTACGTAAGAGCCTTTGCCAAAGGCTTTCTGGAAATTTAAGTACACTATGTCAGGGAGGGATAGATCAGTGGTTTGAGCATTGGCCTGTTAAAGCAGACTTGTGAGTTCAATCCTTGAGTGGGCCATATGGGGCAAAAATGGGATTGGTCCTGCTTTAAGCAGGGGGTTGGACTAAATACCTTCTGAGGTCACTTCCAACCCTGATATTCTATGTCCATTGGATCCCCCTTGTACATATGTTTGTTGACTCCTTCAAATAACTTTAATAGATTGGTAAGACATGATTTCCCTTTACAGAAACCATGTATGTTTTTCTATGTGTCTGACAATTGTATTCTTTGCTATTGTTTCAACTAATTCTCCCAGTATGGACTGTAATTACCGGGATCCCTCTAGACCCCTTTTTAAATATTGGTGTTACATTAGCTATCTTCCAGTCATTGGGTACAGAAGCTGATTTAAAGGACAGGTTACAAGCGTAGTTAATAGTTCCGCAATTTCACATTTGAGTTCTTTCAGAACTCTTGGGTGAATCCCGTCTGGTCCCGGTGACTTGTTACAGTTAAGTTTATCAATTAGTTCTGTAGTAAGATGAGGCTCTGAAACATAAACCCTTGTATCAGAGGCCCAGTATGAGGCCTAAGGCCTGAGCTAAAGTAATGGTCAAGACTTTGCTAACATAAAGCAAAGTTAAGCTGTGAGCTAGAGACAGGACCTGCTCACAGAAGTTGGCAAGGAAAGGGCTGATGTTGCAAATGGACACAGATCTAAGTTGTTCCAGAAGACTGGTACATTCCATACAGATAACAAGGAACAGGCTGGCCCACCCTAAAGACAGGGGCAAAAGGGTAATATGATGGATAGAGTTGTTTTGCTCAAACCATCCTGTACAAGGTGAGAGGCGGCACCTTACTACGTAGAGGGGATGCATCTCAATACGTCAGGAGTGATGTGTAACTTGTTTGTACCTGTGTATAAGAATACGACCCTGGGGCAGTGTCTTTGGCCAGCCTAGGGGGCATTAGCGATCCTGCTTCTGACTGAGCTGAGTCCATTGTCAGGGGGCACAAATTCATAGTATGTCCCATAGAGTCTACAGGAAACTATCACTGTGCTTCGTTTGGCAATAAACCTGGCCCGGGTGCCTTCGTACCTTACTAGTGTCTGTGGTCATTGGGGGTTCTCTTGGGTCTGTTGTGTCAGCGATCTGCGCAGAGCTGGGGCAGCACACAGAGGGAACACGCACGCAGCCGACTGACATCATCATTGAACAAGAGCAGAGCACCACACCGGTAGCTATTGACAACAAGTTCCAATACCGCCTCTAGTGACACTTCAATCTGTGACAATTCCTCAGATTTGTCACCTACAAAAAACGGCTCAGTTTTGGGAATCTCCTTAAAATTCTCAGCCTTTAAGACTGAAGCAAAGAATTCATTTAGTTTCTCCACAATGACTTTATCATCTTTAAGTGCTCCTTTTGTATCTCTATCATCCAGTGATTGCTTAGGCTTCCTGCTTCTGACATATTTAAAAAACATTTTATTATTACCTTTTGAGTTTCTGGCTGGCTGTTCCTCAAACTTCATTTTGGCTTTTCTTATTACATTTTTACACTTAATTTGGCAGTGTTTATGCTCCTTTCTATTTATCTCACTAGGATTTGACTTCCATTTTTTGAAAGATGCTTTTTTATCTCTCACTGCTTCTTTTACATGGTTGTTAAGCCACAGTGGCTCTTTTTTAGTTCTTTTACTGTGGTTTTTAATTTGGAGTATACATTTAAGTTGGGCCTCTATTATGGTATCTTTGGAAAGTATCCATGCAGCTTGTAGGGATTTCACTTTAGTCACTGTACCTTTTAATTTCTGTTTACCTAACCCCCTCATTTTTGCATAATTCCCCTTTCTGAAATTAAATGCCCCACTGTTGGGCTGTTGAGGTGTTCTTCCCACCACAGGAATGTTAAATGTTATGGTCACTATTTCCAAGTGGTCCTGTTATAGTTACCTGTTGGATCGGCTCCTGCGCTCCACTCAGGACTAAATCAAGAGTTACCTCTCCCCTTGTGGGTTCTGTACCAACTGCTCCAAGAAGCAGTCATTTAAAGTATCAAGGAATTTTGTCTCTGTATTTTGTCCTGAGATGACATGTACCAAGTCAATATGGGGATAATTGAAATCCCCCACTATTATTGAGTTCTTTATTCTAATCTCCCTTAGCATTTCATTGTCCCTATCGCTGTCCTGGTCAGGTGGCCTATAATAGATCCCTATTTTTATATTCTTATTAGACCACCAAATTACTATTACATTTGGATTCATTTAAGATTTTTACTTCATTTGATTCTACATTTTCTTTTATATACAATACCACTCCCCAGCCCCATACAACCTGTTCTGTCCCTCCAATATATTTTATACCCTGGAATGATTGTGTCCCATTGATTGTCCTCATTCCACCAGGTTTCTGTGACGCCTATTATATCAATATCCTCCTTTAACACGAGGCACTCTAGTTCACCCATCTTATTATTTAGACTTCTAGCATCTGTGTACAAGCACTTTAAAAACTTCTCACTTTATTTGTCTGTCCTTTTCTGATATGTCAGATTCTTTTTCAGGTGACTGATTCTCATCTGATCTGGCCCCTACTTTATTCTCTTTCATCCTCTCCTCCTGACTAAGACCTAGCACTAAAATGCTAACACTAACATAATGTACCAAGGAGAGGCAGTGTGGAAGCAAGCATAAGTATGTACACATCATGTATCCATGCCTAGCATGGTATTTTGGACCCTCTGTGCATGTGTGTGATTTATCTGTTAGTATACAGAAGAATATGAACATAAGAATGGGCATACTGGATCAGACCAAAGGTCCATCTAGGCCAGTGTCCTGTCCGCTGACAGTGACTGATGCCAGGTGCTCCAGCGGGAATGACCAAAACAGAGCACTTTGTTCACTGATCCGATCTGTGTCATCCAGCACCAGTTTCTAGCAGTCAGAGGTTTAGGGACACCTAGAGCATGGGGTTGTGTCCCTGACCATCTCAGCTAAGAGCCATTGACGGCTCTCTCCTTCATGAATTTAGCTAATTCTTTCTGAAGCTAGTTACACTTTTAGCATTTACAACATCCCCTGGCAATGTGTTCCACAGCCCGACTGTGCAATGTGGGAAGAAGTTCTTCCCTATGTTTCTTCTAAACCTGCTGCCTGTTTATTTCATTGGGTGACCCCCGCTTCGTGTGTGAAGCGAAGGGGTAAATCACAATTCCGTATTCACTTTTTCCTCCCCATTCATGATCTATAGACTCTAGCATATCCCCCTTGGTTGTCTCTTTTCCAACCTGAACAGTCCCAGTTTTTTTAATCTCTTCTCATATGCAAGCTGTTCCATACCTCTAATCATGTTTGTTGCCCTTCTCTGTACTTTTTTCCAATAGATTTTTTTTTTGAGACAGGAAAACCAGAACTGCACACAGTATTCAAGGTGTGGGTACACCCAGGATTTATATAGTGATGTGATATTTTCTGTCTAATGGCTCCTTTTTTGACTGCTGATGCACTTTAAGCAGATGTTTTCAGAGAATTATACATGACAAACTCCAAGATCTCTTTCTTGAGTGGTAACAGTTAATTTAGACCCCATCCTTTTGTATCAACAGCTGAGAAAATGTTTTCCAATGTGCATTACTTTGCGTTTATCAATATTGAATTTCATCTGCTATTTTGTTGCTCAGTTGCCACTTTTGTGAGGTCCCTTTGTAACTTTTTGCCACTGCGCTGTTGGGTTGTTGCTGGCTTTTTTGGGGTGCCACCTCACCTTTTCCCAGATCTTTTAAGGTCCCATAACATCATTGGTCCCAATACTGATCCCTGGGGGACCCCACTCTTTACTTTTCTTCCCTGTGAAAACTGATAATTTATTTCTACCATTTGTTTCCAATATTTTAACCATGAGAGGACTTCCCCTCTTATCCCATGATGAGATCCCAAGCTTTTTGCTTAAAAGCCTTTGGTGGAGGACGAGTACATGAGGACATGCGCAACTAGCCATAGCCCCCATCCCTCTCTCTTCCCCATAACCTTCCTACCGCACCATTCCTTTCTTCATCTTCTCCCCATTTCATTCCTCTGGTCTTTTTATGGTGCCCCGGAGACCCAGGTCTGTCCCCCTCTCTTTGTTCACTGAGCAGACAGTGTTTCCTTATTCTGCACATACTAAGTTTCCTATGCTAATTTTACCAACGCTAATTTTCCCGTGAAAGGTACTTCCGTCACAAAGCTATTTATCAGCACAGTGAAGTAACAAATGGAAAATCTGTGTCACACAGAATTTCACATTCTTTTCTTTGGAGGAAAGCACAACCTCACCTCCCTTGTGCCCCGCTATCCCCTTCCCTCTTTTGGTGTGCCTTTGTGCTTCATACCCTTCCTTGCACCATCACCTGTTATCCACGCTATGGCTCTTCCGGGCTTGTCCCCACCCTATGTATTATCTCATACACTAGTCCCAGGGAACGATGACTCCTGCCTCTGACCGGCCCATGACACCAGCCTTCACTGTCCACTTATTACATTTTCCTACCATTGTGCTATTTCGCATGCTATTCCTTAGGTGTGGGAGGTGCTCTCTGCAACGCTCCCTCGCTGTGCTCCTTCAAATCCCCCCTTAAAACTTTCCTTGGCTGGGGTGCTGCTCTCAGAAGGCTTGACAAAGCTGAGGCAGCCGGTGTGGGGGCTGTCTTTGTACCTAGCACAACAGGGTCAAACAACTGATAATAGTGAAACCGGCCCAGACCTTTGTGTCAGGCTCAGCACAGGACCCAAGGGAGGCGAAGGTGGTTTTACACTATCCTCACTTTCCCCTGATTCCCCAGACCAAGCTTGCCAAGGTTCAGTTCAGGGCTACTCTAACTTATGGCTGTGCCAGGTTTCATGCTGCTTTAAACCCCCAAAGCAGTGCAAAGGGGCCAAGGATCCAGCCCACTGTATCCTTAGCCCAGGTGTAGCTAATGGCATTTTGGGGAGGGTCGTGGGTACCTTGCCAGTGTGGTTTCCTGGAAGGTTATAAACCTAGCAGCTTTTTGTGGACTGTATAGTGAATTAGGCTAATTATTAACTACAATGGATAATTATTATTACTAATAACAGTCACCTGCTCCCTTTCTAGGTATCCAAAACCTCCCTGAAGTGGCTTCACACCCTCCTCTGGGAGGCCAGACCCCCTCGTCCTGGCTTTCCTATCGCCTGTGGGTGGGGTGGGACATCTTGTGTGTGACCCAGGCGAGGGGGGCAGTGTGTGCCTCGGCACTAGAGCAGTGGACCGGCAGGCAGGAGAGCTGGGCTCTGTGCCCCGTTCCCTGCCGGCTGACCACACCGGCCCCTCCGTGCCTCAGTTTCCCCTCTGTAAAATGGGGCTGCGGCTCCTGCCCACCTGTCTGACGTGCTTCGCCGCTAGAGGGGGCGGGGTGTTGCTAATAACACTCAGCTGCACCGAGCACCTGTGCTGAGCCCAGCAGGGCCCCGGGGCGGGATCCCGGATCCCTCCCTCGCTCCGGCTGCCCCCGGGAGAGGCGGCTCTAGCTCAGGGCCCCGCCCTCACCTGGGCGCTCTCGCCCCGCCCGCCGCCCCAGCCGCCAATCAGAGCCCCGCGCGCCTCGTGAATATTCATGAGCCGCGGGGCGGGGCGCCGCTCATGCCTATGCATGGCATGTAAACGAGCAGGTGCCGGTCCAGAGTGTCCTGCGCCCCGGGGAGCGGAGCTCGAGCGTCCTGCGCCCGGCCATGGCCCCGCCGCCCCGCGCCTTCAGCCCGGCCGAGGTGCGGCAGCGCTGCGCCCAGGGCGCCTGCCTGGTGCTGCGGGGCCGCCGCCTCTACGACCTCAGCGGCTTCGTGCGGCTGCACCCGGGCGGCGAGCAGCTGCTGCGGGAGCGGGCGGGCAGCGACGTGAGCGCCGCGCTGGAGGGGCCGCCGCACCGGCACTCGCGCAACGCGCGCCGCTGGCTGGAGCAGTATTACCTGGGCGAGGTGCGCCCGGACCCCGCGCCGGAGCCGCAGGTACCGCCCCGTCCGGTCCCGTCCCGTCCCGTCCCTCTGCCCCTCGGGGCCCGGCCCCGTCCCGTCCGCCTGCCCCTGCCCTCTGCAACCTGGCCCCTCCCTGGGCTCCCTACCCTGCCCCTTTGCCCTCTACCCTCTGCATCCGTCCCTATTCCCTGCCCTCTGCCCCCCCCAGCCTCTTCTCCCTGCCCTCTGCACCCTGGTCCCCCAGGCCCTTCTCCCTGCCCTCTGCAACCTGGCCTCTCCCTGGGCTCCCCTCCTATCCCTTCCCTGCTCCTCCCTGCCCTGTCCTTGCAGTGCACATCCCCTACTCTCTGCACCCCTTCCCCTGTGCCCCCTGCATCACTCCTTTCCTCGTTCCTCCCTTCTGTGCCCCCTTCACCCGTGCTGGGCTCCTCACCCACCTGCACTGCCACTGCTCTGCCCCACCTGGGCCCACTGCACTGGCATCCCACTCTTGTGCCCTCCCCCCATCCCATTTGCTCGTCTCTCACTTGCCTTACCCCAAACCAACCCTGTGGCCCCCCCCCCACCCCACCCCCGCATTCCACCTGGCCCCCACCCTGTGTCCTTCCAGCTGGGAGAGATGCTTAGGGACAGCTGAGCCTGGTCTGGCAGATCTTACCACCTGTAACTACCCTGTACCCAGGCACTTGTGGTTTGTACCCTCTCACCTGCATCCAGCCACTTGAACTATGTCCCCGCACCTGTCTCACTTCCTGTCCCCGCCCTTCACCTGTCAACTATGTGAGCCCCTTTCACTTCCATGCTGGCTTATTGTTCATCTTCTGAACTCAGCACTACCCCCTACCCCCATCCTCTTCCCCTCTGTTCTCTCTAGGATGTGGAAATATAAGAGCAGGAGGAGGTAACAACACAAGGTTTGTGGTTCACTAGCCCCGCCTTAGCTCAGAGCAAATCCCTTTTGCAATCTCTGCTCAGTTCTAAAGTGGTGTGTTGATGGAGAAACTCCCAGAGATAGAGCAGTTGTTCCCAGATGGCAGAGAGAGGAGGATTGGTGGCAGAGTACGAATACTAGTGGGAGGTGCTTAGTGGTGGGTTGTATTGTATACATCCCCCTCAAGCCCCCACCCCATTCATACTTCAGAAAATTTCACCACTAAGAATAAAACAATTGTCTCCTTTAGGCTAAACTGAGGGTTTAATATTTCAAAATTGTTCCCAGAAGTGGGTAGAAAAATGCTTCATTTCTTCATGCAGAGATCCTGGACCTCAATTCATTAATTCCCCTCTCAAATAGCTTGTATGTTGCTTTGAAAGGCTTCATTTCTGTGCCTGGGCAAAAGGGGTGGAAGTGGGAGGGGTAGTTAACAACTCCTGCCAGAGCAAACACGGCATTCCCATCACTGCATGGCACTGCTCAGTCAATATTACACTGTCAATGATTATACAGAAACAGTGATCTAGTCTCTCGAGCTTGTACCCAGCTTCTGTCATAAAGCTCTGTACTGACGCACTAGTAACTTCAGCAGGAAAAATTGGTCGCGTCGGAAAAATTACCAGACGTTCCTCTTCACCTTCAGAGAAAGCTTTTTGTAAAGTTTGGAAAAAAAAATCCATCCAACTGGTTTTGAGTAACTGGTCTCTTAAATAATTACCCTGATTTTTAAATCTTGATTCCTGTCTAATATTTCCTGGTCTCTCATAACCTCAAAAAAATGACTTGTTACTAGAGCTAAATGCAGTTTTTCTTACAAGTACTTGCTAAAAAGTACTGCATTTGCTAAAAAATTCAGTTTCAGTTGACTATAAAGGTCAGTGATAGGGCACTCACTAGAGGTACCAGGTCCTTGCTATTCCAGAGCAAGGTTCAAACTCTTGCTCTGGAATAGAGCCAAAACAAAATCTTCTGATTTAATAAACTCTGAATTTCTATTTGGCTTGACCTGAATTGAATTAAAAAAAAAAATTGTATGGCACTGGGCCAAAACATCGGTTGTTCACCAAGCTCTGTTTGTTGTTGTCCCTGCACACTTTTCCTAAAGTTAAATCACCTTCAACTCAGTTGCCAGGTGGATTTAAAGAAAAGTTTTGCTTAATCCTCGCTATTAGCAATAGTGAAGATAGATCTGGGCCCAGCCCTGCTGCTGTTAATGCCAGCTCTGTACTATGTGGTGGTCACGTCCCTTAACAGGCCTGGGATGTGCTGGGCGTCTTCCCAACATGGAAGTCGCTGCCCAAAAGCTTTACACTTCAAAAAGACAACAGGCAGAGCTGGAGGGTAGGGGAGAGCAGGGAACAAGAGACAGGTCAGCTGACTGGGTGGTGATGGGTTACATACTGGAATGTCTGGCAAATACCAGATTAGCTCAGAGCCCGGCTGTGATTTTTACAGGGATCATGATAGAAAGGGGTGTTGAGGAGGGGATATTAGCTGTGCCCCCTCACTCAGGAATCGTGTCTGGGAGGTGGAGTGGTGACCTGGGCTGGAGAACAGAACAGAGGGTCACTGGCGCTGTTGGGATCGCCGCGGGGATGGAGGTGCGAAATAGGGAACATCTTGTCCTGTGGCCAAGGAATAGGGTGACCAGATGTCCTAGGGTGACCAGATGTCCCGATTTTAGGGGACTTGTCCCACGTCCCGACTGTACATCGGTCGTGACGCCCTTGTGTCCCGATATTGGGACCGCAGGAGGCCAGGCACCGGCGCAGGGGCACATCGGCCCGGGCAGGCAGAGAGGCGGGGAGGTCTCCACGTGGCGAGCTGCAGGGACGGGGCTTTGGGCAGAGAACCCCCAGCTGCCCCCCCCACAACCCAGCTCCGGCCGCCTCCCCCAAGTGTCCCCCCTTGCTGCCCCCAGAGCCAAAGCGTCCCTGTGTGTCTCCCTGCAGCAACTGCTGCCGCAGGGTCCTAGTGCCCACCATTTTCTTCGTCCAGTGACTGGATGAGTGTGCTGCTGCAGCTGTGGGGGGGGGCAGGAAAGGGGGGCCCCTCCCCCAGACCTTGCTGCTGCCGGGAGGGAAAGGGCTGGGGGGAGTCTCCGTTCTGGCCCCAGTCCCGGAACAGCCTGCCTGTCCCCAAACTCATCCCTAACCCTGCGCCACCCCAGAGCCCACACCCCCAGCCAGGGCTTCCCCCCCCAACGCACCCTCAACCCAAGCCCTGAGCCCCTCCCACACCCCGAACCCCTCATCTCTACCCCCAGCCAGAGCCCTCCCCCCACAGCACCCTCAATCCTCTGCCACATTACATTATTCGATATTCATTTAAAAAGTTTATAATAAGCAATGCTCTGGGAAAGGGGGCGGGGCCGGCGCGGCACAAGGTAAAATTTTTGCCTAGGGCGCAAAATATCCTTGAACACACAAACCCGACCCCCCCCCACCCCCGCTCGCCCAATGTGTCCTGATATTTCACTCTCTCGATCTGGTCACCCTACCCAGGAAGGCAATTTTAGCAGTGTTCTGTATCAAGTGTTGGAGGCAACATATAGTAGGGAGGCCAGAAAAGTCTGCAGTAATCACAGCTGGATACTTTGGTCCTGGCTCAGAGTTCCTGCTGGGGGAATAGAGAGAAGGATGGATCTTAGCTGTATGGCAGAAGAGGCAGCAGGGTTCAGATACATAGAAGAAAAGGAGAGGGAGGAGTCAAAGCTTACTTGCCGCGTATGCACCAGTTGCTGGGAAGGCCTGTGTGCTGTCCTCTGGTACAGTGAAGGGGGTGATTGTGGCAGGGAGGGGAGAGAAGAGGTTTGGGAGAGACGAGTTCTGTTGTAGCCAGGGTGTGATTGCATTGGGAGGGAAAGCAGCCACAGGGCATTGAGGTTTCAGTGTCTTGGGGATGGGGTGCGGGGGTGCAGAGACTGCAGATGTGCATTTAGAAGGCTTACTTTGATTTCCCCCTTATAACTGTGGGGCGGTGTGCATCCATATTTGTAGGCTTGAGCCTCATTGACAACTAGACTGTGCTTGAAATGAGGATTAAATGGAGGAAGTACTTGGCTTGATGAAAAGATCCAAAAATGACTTCTTGAAATTTCAAGTGTTTAATACTACTTGTGCCCCTTTGTCTATCCAATGAAACAACATTGTGCCACAACATTTGTGTGGTAGGTAGCTTTGGAGGCTGACTCGGACACAGGCCAGCTTTCTAGGGCAGGGATAGAAAAATAGCTAAGGAATTCTCATTATTTGAAAACTAGACGTGGCTCACTCCCTCTGAAGCTGCTGGAGAGAGATCTTGTGGCAACCAATAATTTTCATCATCAACCTCTGAACCAGCTGAAGAAACTTCTCAAATGAACAGTTAGTGCCAGCATCTGGTAACAGTGCTACTTGTAAATCATGCTAATCAGAGAAACCTAGGGTTGGAAGGGAACTTGAGAGTTCATCTCGTCCGACACACCCCTCCACCCCCAGCTGAGGCAGGATCAAGAATACTTAATAAACCTAATAATATTTGTTCTCCCTTGTAAATTTGGTTGAATGCTCCAGCTGGAGAAGCAGCGTGTCGCAACACGGCTTTGTCAGCCACCCCTTTCAGACAAGGCAGAAAGAGGGTCTGTTTGGCACCTAGACTCTAGAGTCAAGAGCCCAGGTTTTTAATCCTAGCTTGCGTCAACTCTTGGGTTTTTTTCGCTCCCTCCACACTCCTTTGCCAATGTTGGAGTGAAGGCTGTTCTGTGTGTATCTTGTCAGGTGTCGATAGATTGGCCAGCAACACTCACATCTTACATTTAAAGAGCCATGACCCATCCAATGTTTGTTTAAAATTTAAACCCCAAGCAATGGGCTCTCAAAAGCCAGTTGTAGGTGAGATGTGAGGGTAGTCACCCAGGGCATCTCTCACCAAACTCGAGCACTTGGAAGCAAGGCCATAGCCACCTAAGGAGGTTGTAAATAGTGTGTCCATTTAACAGACATGTACAGTACTCTTATCCAGCACAAAGAGCTCCTGGGTCATCACAAGACCCATATGGGGAGGGGGGCCTTGAACCTTTAACCTCTGCAATTCCCAAGAATGGAGAGCTGGCTCCTTCCCCCTAATGCCCTCACCTCCCCAGTGGGGAAAGCAGCAGCCCAATTCACTTGCCACTGCTGGTCACATCTCCCTCCCTGGCCCCTGAACTACTCCCTTGCAGACAGCCTGCTTTCTGCTGTCATCCAGGGATGCGGAGGTATAGACAAGAGCCAGCACATCAGGCCAAGGGAGCAGAAGATGAGGGGTGTCTCTTCTGCTCCTCCCATTGGTCTCCCAGTAGTGGTTCCACTCACGGCTGGCCTGGGGCTCTGTCCACTTGCTGGCTGATTTCTGCTCTCAGATAAGCAGAGGGTGAGGCTATAATCCAGACAGGTCATTCCAAGAGCGTTCTCTCTGGAATGTGGAGGGGCTCCCTTGTTGAAAGCTGCCCTGTTTAGGGACATTAGCCAGAGACTCCTCTAGCTCTCTGCATCCCCTTCACAGCAGCTAATATCAGCTGGACTCTTGCTGCCCACCCCTGGAAGGGATCTAGCCAGAACTGGAGGAAGGTCTTTCATAACCAAGGCCGCCTCCATTCCCTTTGGACTGCTTCTCCTTGGGGACGGTGCCAGAGGCAACGTTCAGTGACCTCCAGGGCATGGTGTGCAAGGTTCCTGTTTGGTTAATTTTGTTTGTTTTTGTTTTGGGTTCTTGGTTTAGCTTAGCCCTTCTGTGTCAGCGGGGAGCAGCGACGGCTGGGCACCAGCTGTTTCTCAGGAATGGCTTTGTGAATCGTCTGAATTTTGGTGTCATAGGGCTCCTGTTAGCACATGGTCCCCAGCTTGGAGACTCTTCTCCTTTCTCCCATGCCACTCCCCTTCCAGCCCCCTGCTCCCGGGACAAGTCCAATGGGTTGAAGTGAATGAAGCTAGCCAGACAAGCAAGTATGTATTCTGTAGCCTGTTCTGGAGGGGAATTCCATTCATTGTACAAATGCATTAAGAGCTGAGAAAGCCAACAGTGGAGGGAGATGAGACACAACCTGGCACTCGGCAAACTCTGTCTGGTATCTACTGATATAAGTAACAAGTGACTGGCTTGCTGCACGCATTGTCTCTGAATGATTTGCTTTGCCTGGGCCAGGAAGGATTTAAATCCCAGTCTAATGGCACTGCAAACACTTGTCACCCAGAATCCCTGGTAAGAGGGTGAAAGTACACATTGCCCGCTTGCCTTCAATGACTACTCGTGTGGGTGCTGGTGTAGTCATGGCAGTCCCAGGATATTAGCAAAACAAGGTGGATGAGGTAATAGCTTTTATTGGACCAGGTAATAGCTTTTATTTTCTCACTGGCAGAACTTGGTCCAATAAAAGCTGTTACCTCATCCACTTTCTCATTTTTTCCATATGTAAATTACCCTGTCCTTTGTTCAGACCCTGTAGTTCGGGCTTCAGGAGAGGCTTATCTCTGCATTTGATGTGCCATGAGGGTTGCGCTCCCTGAACTACCCACGTTTGTGCGGCCACAGCAGTGCTGTGATGTGGGCAGTGTAGATACGCTTTGTTGCCGGGGGAGAGCTCTCCTGGTGATTTAAAAAACAAAAAAACCCATCCTGAATGAGGGGTGGGAGCTTTATTGCTTGGAGTGCAGCTCCCGGAGATCAAGCACTGTCTGCTGGCACTTTTCAGCACTAAAACTTGTCAGTCAGGGACGTGTGTGTTTCACACCCCGAATGACAAAAGTTTTAGCTCTGAAAGTGGCCTACGCCTGTCTCTTTAAGGCCCTATGACATCGTGGCATGTCTTCAGTTTGTCCGCAAACAGAAGCAAATCCTTCTCGTGTAAGTCTGGATTCTGCTGTAGACTTAAGCTCTGATTCTGATCTCGGCGATGCTGGTGGGCTTGCTGCTCAGCTCTGTTCGGTGAGAGCTTTGCTCTTGTTTCCTAAGAGTGGGAATGCCTGGTGTACTCAGAGGATGCTTAAGCAGCCCACGAGCTCTGAAATGAGACAAGCATGATTTCCAATAAGCACCTTCCAAATGGTCCCAGTGGAAGAACAAGCCTGCAGCCTATGCTTATGTGCTATTGCCACAATCCTGCGCTAAGGACACCCTGTGCAGCTAAAAGAAATTCTCCATGTCTGTGAGCGATTGTCTCCCTTGGATCATTGGAATGTAGACTCTAGGCCAGCTCTCTAGACATCTAGGAGTGTTGGGGTGTATGGCTGAAGACTGGACAGGAGAGGGAGGATTTTGAGGAATGCTGCATAGAACGTGGATGAGTCTAATGCTGGTTTCTCCAGTCTCTGTTAATGGCTTGAACCTGTTTGACCACATTCTGGCCCTATGTCCTGTATAAAGATAAGGTCTTTAATAGCAAAGCGGCTGGAGAACTAGGTGTGCACTTGGAACTGCGGTTCGCTGCCTCTCACAGCTCTTGCTGGCAGAATTAGGGCATGGCTACACTGGAAACTTCAAAGCACTGTCATGAGAATGCTCCCACAGCAGCACTCAGACTTGCTGTGCCCAAGGGGTGATTTTTTTTACACCCCTGAGCCAGCAAGTTAGAGCGCTCTAAAATGTGAGTGTAGACGAGCCTTTGGTTATTAGTAGGTCTGAAATGCAGGCCAAATCCCCCTAGAACGTATGTTGATTTGTTCACCTGAATTTGCAGAGTGACTGGCTCTGTGACTGATTTTAATGATCCCAAATAGTCATGTTATCCAGTTCTGCAATTGCCACTATATCACACTGACTGAAGTGTGAGGCATTCTGCTTTTTTTCTGCTAGCAAGTCCTTGAAGAGTGTCTTTGAGTTCCAACTGCCAGCTGCACTACAGGCACTTCTCAGCCCTGGTCTACGCCAGGAGGGAAGGGGGATCGACCTAAAATATGCAACTTCAGCTATGCTATTCTCGTAGCTGAAGTCAACGTACCTAGATCAACTTAGTGCTGTGAAGAGGCCGCGGTGAGCTGACTCCTGCCACTCCCCCATTGACTCCGCCTGCAGCTCTCGCAGAGATGAGGTACTGGAGTTGACGGGAGCGTGCTTGGGGATCAATTTACCATATCTAGAGTAGATGCAATGAATCGACCCCTGATTGATCACTACCCGCCAGATCAGCGGGCAGCAATAGACATACTCTTAGTATGATTCTGAACTAATAGCCTGAACTATATAGAAGATTCTCTAAAACCCACAGCCTGGTGGATGCAGGAACTGGAGTCCAGAGCTATAAAACAGGGCATTATAAACAAGGCATAAAGTTGGGCCTCCAACAAGTCCAAAATCTGCACAACAATTAAGTATTGGGATGTTTAATAATGCTGTATTTAATCAACTTTTATCTCCATGGTCTTGGGCATGAATGATGTTGGCAACCTAGCTAACAGGTGTAAGTTAGGTGTAAGTGGTCTAGACTCTCTGCCTTGTACGAGATTCAAGGGTCTCTGAGCAGTGGCCTGAGTGAATATTGTTCTAATCAGGATTCCCGATTCCCTAACTTTGAATTGCTGTTTTCAGAGTTGGTGTCCCATGCGTGCCACCCTTTTGGGGTTAAAGAGTTTCCCATGTCCCTGCTTCTAGAGATCACTTCTGGGCTTTGGACTTCTAGGTCTTTGACTTCCTCAGGCGGGTACCTCCATGTCTGTTGATGCGAGGGTGATCAGATGTCCTGATTTTTATAGGAACAGTCCTGATTTTTGGGTCTTTCTATATAGGCTCTTATTACCGCACCTCCTGGCCTGATTTTTCACATTTGCTGTCTGGTCACCCTAGTTGATGCTTCTGGGGGTCCTTTAGTGTGTGTCCTCCACACAACTGCTCCCTGGTACATATCTTGGGATGAATCATTCATGATCTTTTATTTCAGACAATTGGGTTTAGTTTTGCAGCCAGAATAGAAAGAAATCAAAGCAATGTGGGATAATTATAATCTAGTTTCTGGTCTGGGGGGTGGCAATAATATAATTGAATCTCCGATTTAAGCAAAATACACATTGATCAAGGAATCACTAGTGGTACAGGGCTGTGCCAGTGTAAAGCCCCTGTACTGTACCATTCCTTGGCTTGTGGCTTGGCATGGGTCGGTGTGAACTGCCTGCATTCTCCCTTACAAAGATCTCCAGTTCCATTCCAAAGTGCTGTAAATATCATGAGGCTTTTTGTTGCTGACTGAACTTTATTCTTCTGCATCTTCTCATAAGGGCACCAGATGTTTAATGACACTTCTAATTAACGTGTTACTTTAATGGCCTGGGGCCTGCTGGATGGCTGAAGAGGACAAGATCTTTGAGGACTCGACTAGACTTCGGTTTTCCTTCTATCTTGTGGTGCAGGGGCAGGGCCTGTCTGGGGATGGGGGAACAAGGTTCTGTTAGGGCTGGGGCCTGATGTTCTTGGGGTACAAACCTCACTTCTGCTCCAGTTTGTCCAATCCGTGCTCTCTCTCAAGCACATGTAACTAATGAAGGGTGTGTTGTGATGAGGATTGTGTAGCAGCATCACCTTATCTTGAGTTTGGTATTTGACTTCTCAGATCCCCCACCCCCTGACTGGTTATCTTGAATCATGAGTGTCACAAGCCAGCAGCACCTCAGCTACCTACGGAACCGGCTCCTGGGCTCGAGGGCAGGGTGGGAAAGGGAAGAGGCTAAGAGTGTGAATTTACTCTTGTAATGTCACCACAGGGAAATTGAAACAATGGAAGGGCTTGCACTGCAGAGACTATTTCTTATGTACAGTTGTGTTGTAGCCGTGTTGATCCCAGGATATGAGAGAAGGTGGGTGAGGGGAATAACTTTTATTGGCCCAACTTCTGTTGTTGAGACAGATAAGGGCCTGGCCTATGTTACAGGGTCAGGTTAACATAAGCTACTTTGGTCAACCTAGGTGTGGAAATTTCTTCACTTTAAATTTGGCTCCCACCAACATAAATGCCCCTCTCCACTGATTTAGTAACACACCTCCCTGAGCGGCTTAGTCACGGTCGAGGTAATTAGGTCAATCCCCGTCACTGTAGATGCTGCATTGTTCACATCAACTGCTACTGGCTTTTGGGAGCTGTCCCACAATGCCCCACATTGACAATATAATCAATAGAAGTGCTCCTGGTGATGATGCAGACACAAGGAGCCAAGTGTGTGTGCGTAAGCAATTTAACAACCGTGCTAGCTGTATGCTGGTGTAATACTGTATTGTAGACATGGCCAAGCTTGTGAGTTTAAAGAGCTCTTCTTCAGGTCTGGGAAACTAAGGCCATGTATACACTGGCAAACTCCCAGGGCACAGCTGTATTGATGCTGTAAGATCGCTCGTGTAGCCGCTCTATGCCAATGGGGGAGAGCTCTCCCATTGATGCAATGAAACCACCTAAATGAGTGGTGATAGCTGTGCATAAGTGCTTATGCCAGCTACAGTGACATACCTGCAGCATTGCAGCTGCTCTGTTTGTAGAGTGTCTTCACCAGACATGCTACAACAGTCCTCCGGAGAGGGGGTTTGGGGAGTGTTCTCTCATTGACTTAGCTACCACCTCTCGCAAGAGAAGCGCTTGGGCCAGCATAGCACTGGTGTGGACAGTGCTTAAGTCAGTGTAATTTATCACTAGCGTGTGGATTATTTGCATCTCAGAGCAGTGTAAATTATACTGAAGTAAGTGGTACTGTAGACAAGCCAGAGGTTCTTTTTCCCCTGACCTGAAGAGCTCTGTGTAAGCTCTAAAGCTTGTCTCTTGCCAACAGAAGTTGGTCCAATAAAAGAGATTCCCTCACTCACCTTGTCTCTCTGCTTTAAGTAGTGCTTTTCATCAGTAGATTCACAAGCTTGTAATATGTTTATCCTGTGAGGTAGGGAAGCAATGTTATTCCCATTTTAGAGATGGGAGTCTGATGCCCAGAGAGCTAAGTGACTTGCCCAAGGTCCTGTAGGAAGCCCATGGCAGAGCAGGAAGCTGAACCTGGGTTTTCCCATAACCAATGGCCCATTCTTCCCTTCTTATGTAAGAGCTGACAACAAAGCAGCTATGACAGGACCTTCCGAACAACTGGCAAACCAGCCAGCAGTTATTTAATAAACTAAAGAAAGAAAGGACAATGAACCAGGCTGGTTTATTTTGTTGACAGATGCAATTCAATTGGCCTGTGTTCATAGGATGTTGAGATCGGAGCCTCAGTCTTGATCTGGGTGCTGTACAATGTTCTGCTAAAGCGCACCATGCGCTAATACGTCATTCTGGGAAGTTAGGCAAGGCTGAGACTAATCTGAGCCCTCACTTCAGAACTCTTAGATCTGGGCCAGGGGGAGATGCCCACCACTTGTCTAAGTGAGCAGATGAGCTACATTCTATGGTATTTGGATCCTAACTCCCCAAGTGCTGAGTACCCACAAATGGATTTGCAGGAGCTCAACCTCTTTGGAAACCAGAGCTATGTCTCCGATTGGCCTTTGGAAACTACTTGCAGAGGGTGATCTCTTCTCTCCCCCTGTTGCTTTCAGGTAGCAGAAGCTTGTCAGACATTTTGATTTGGGATGTGGGTTTTTTGTTTAAACAAAGTGGGGCAGGGTGTACATATATATGCACACTAAATATTTCCCTGGTCATACTATTACAATATGAATATAGTAAATATACTATAGCCCTATAGTAAATGAGACAATGAATTTATAGAATATCAGGGTTTGAAGGAAGTCATCTAGTCCAATCTCCTGCTCAAAGCAGAGCCAATCCCCAACTAAATCATCCAACAGAGTTTTGCCCTATATAGGGATATAGGCCCCCCTCAAGCATTAAACTCTCAACCCTGGGTTTAGCAGGCCAATGCTCAAACCACTGAGCTAGCCCTCCTGGGGTTCTTTGGGGTAATGCAGATCTCTAATTCAGCTCCTGAACCACTGTGGTTTGCGCATCTCCTGTTATTTCACAGCTCATCCATTCCTGCTCTATCCATGTGTTGAAAACCACAGTCCTCCACTGAGCCTTGTTCCTGGCTGCCAGGGAGAAATCAAGGCTTGGAGACGCAATTGCTTGAAGATTCCCTCTGAGCCATAGCAGGGTGATGGGATCCCTGTGCTTAGGAGCAGTTCTATTGCCTCAGAGTGGTGTTGCTGCCTCTGTCAAGCTTTGGGTGGTGTTGGAGGACTGGACCGGTATTGGGACCCCTGGACATGAGTGCCCGGGTTCTCATTGGAGCCCCTTGTGCTAACGTAAGAATGGCCGTATTGGGTCAGACCAAAGGTCCCTACCGACAGTGGCCAATGCCAGGTACCCTGGAGTGAGTGAACCTAACAGGTAAGGATCAAGTGATCTCTGTCCTGCCATCCATCACCCCCCTCTGACAAACAGGCTAGGGACACCATTCCTTACCCAGCCTGGCTAATAGCCATTAATGGACTTAACCTCCATGAATTTATCCAGTTCTCTTTTAAAACTTGTTATAGTCCTAGCCTTCACAACCTCCTCAGGCAGGGAGTTCCACAGGTTGAGTGCGCATTGTGTGAAGAAAGAACTTCCTTTTATTTGTTTAAAATCTAGCTCTGCAGAGACCCATCAGGAACTTTGAAGAATTCACAATCTGAGGGTGAGCTGTTGGAATTTGAAGAATTGACCAGTAGGAATGTGTCCGCTTTTTGGATGATATTCAGGAGATTTCTCTGTATTGCTCTCCTGCCTCAGTAAACTGAAATGACTTAAAGGGGGCAGAAGAACTAGTCCCTTCAAGGCAGAGCCAGTGCAGATTTGAACCCCAAAGCTGAATGCTTTGGACATGCATGAACATGTGAAATCACAGCAGCAATGGAAGCTGCCTTGCAACCTCTCCTCGAGTGGGTGCTGCTGTCTATGGCCTGGTCTTCTGGTTCAGCCGGCACTCCTGAGTTTTCACTCTCTTCTCCATTCATCCTTTTACTGTTCTCTGCCCAGATCTTGCTGATGGCTATAGACAGGACCTACCCTACCCAGCAGAGTCCTGCCTCATCCCGGCCTCACCATCCAACCACTCCTTCCTCTTTTCCATGCAGTAACTCCCCAACCATTTCTCTGTTCTAACCCTTCAGCCTGTTCCCTGGGGTCTAGTCCCTCTTGTCTCTCTTCTCATCTCATTCCTTCTCTCAACCTCTGGGTTCTTTCACTTCACACTCCTTTCTCTCTCACTTCTCCTGAAGGGAGACTTCCATGACCCCACATCCCCACAGGGCCTGCGTGTGCTCTGTTCTCGCTGACTCAGCTTCCTTCTCTTCTTCAGTCTGACTTCCACTGCCTGGGCACTGCTGAAATCAGTGACCTTGCCAAGGGCAATGACCATGGAAGCGTAGCCAAAGCAAAGGGTCTCCTCCATCTCGCCTTTGGGAGTCCCATGTCCTCTTCTAGCCCCGTCTTTCTGGATGTCCCTCAGAGTTCAGTCCTTGGTCCCCTGCTCATCAATCTGCGTTCTTTCCTTGAAGTCTCATAATCTGTGCCCTTCTTAATTCTGCTTTATCTACTGCCCTGCCTTCTATGTTTGGGAACAGCCTTCCTCTGCCTAGCCTCCAAGCATCTGCTGTCTTGGCATTCAGGATCATTCCATATTTGCCCAATCTCCCATGGCCAATAGACCAAGGAGATCTGCTGCTACCACCCTCAGCCTCTGAATTACCTGCATTGCACTTTTCTGGCTTTGTCTGGGCCGGTATCCCTATGATACCTATTTAGTTTAAAGCTGGAGAATTAATTAACAAACTTCGCTCTTGCCTTATATTGAGCATCTCCATAACTAATGTATTCCCCTAGCTTCGGGAGGTCTGGACAGAGTGTCGTAGCCTCAGAGTTCTGTTCCCTTTTTATTAGAGTTGGAAAAGGGGAGAGAAGAGCAATAAAGTGAAGAGAGGTGTGGAACAGCTTCCACATGAGGAGAGCCTGGGACTGGTCAGCTCGGAAATGAGACGACTAAGGGAGGAGCTGATAGAGGTCCATACAATCATGCATGATGTGGAAAAACTTGAGTAGGGAAGTGTTTTTAGCCCTTCCCATAGCACAAGAACCAAGGGGTCACCTAACAAAATGAGTAGGCAGCAGAATTAAGACAAAAGGAAGTGCCTCTTCGCACAATGCACGGTCAGTGTGTGGAATTTGTTGCCAAGGGATGTTGTGAAGGCTCCAAGTATAACTGGGTTCAAAGAAGAATTAGGTGCGTTCATGGAGGGTAGGTCTGTCAGGGACCCCGTGCTCTGGGTGTCCCTAAATTTCTGACTGCCAAGAGCTGGGACTGGACAACAGGATGAATCACTGGAAACAGTCCTATTTTGTTCCCTCTGGCACAATCCCGCTGTCCGGAGGCAGGACATTGGGCTAGATGGACCATTAGTCTGAACCAGTATGGCTGTTCTTCCCCTTCCCAGAGCTGTCAATCTTTAACTTTCCTGTTCTTATCCCTCTCATTCTTTCAGAACTATGGGTGACATGGTCAAACAGTGATGAATCTTGACAACTTCTGTATAGAAACCTTCATTTCTGTGTCAAGATTTTTCTTAAAGGCATTTTTGTGGATCTAAAGGGAAACTCTCCCTTGTTGATAGAAAGTATTTTGTGGTACCTTGCTGATCTGGATCTCCAGATCTAGGCTGCCCTCTGACACCAAATTCTGAATAGCCTGTGCAACGGCGCTGCAGATCCTCTTAGGGTAGACTCGAGAGCTCCATTTTCCATGTGTGCTGAAGCAATGGGTTTTAGAACTTGTGAAGTGAGGGAGGAATGGATAGACTGAGGGGGGGAAGTTTAGCTAGGCCGGTCACGCCCACCACGGGCAATGTATTTGGAAGAACTCCATCCTGAAGAGGCCTGTAATAAGTCATGCAGCTCCCCTAGGACACTATTCTGACCCACCTCTCGCTCTGTGGCTAAAGAAGGGCACTCAAAGCTATGTCTTGAATGGCTTTTCTCCAGCAACTTTAGGATTACATTCTTCAGAGGCAGAACTCAGGCAGGGTATGTTAACCAACCTCTCTGTGCCACCTCTACAGTTGAGCAGGAATTTTACTCAGCATTTCATACAACTCCAAATTGGATGAAACTGGATATGCAAACTCTTAGACTTGCTGCTTGTGCAGTGTGGGTCTCTCCCTGGTGAATTCTGTTCCCTGTAGGACTGTCAAGTGATTAAACAAATTAATTATGATTAAGCATGTGATTAATAGTCCTGTTAAACAATAATAGAATACCATTTATTTAAATATCTTTGGATGTTTTCTATATTTTCAAATATGTTGATTTCAGTCCAACTTAGAATACAAAGTGTGCAGTGATCACTTCATATTTTTGATTACAAATATTTCTGCTGTAAAAATGATAAAATAGTATTTTTAGATCACCTCATACCAGTAGTGTAGTGCAGTGTTTCCCATAGAAGTACAACTTACAAATGTAGATTTTTTTAATTACATAACTGCACTCAAACAAAACAATGTAAAACTTTAGTTTACAAGTCCACTCAGTCCTACTTCTTGTTCAGCTGATCGCTGTGACATAAGAATGACTGTTCTGGGTCAGACCAAAGGTCCATTCAGCCCGGTATCGTGTCTATTGACAGTGGCCAATGCCAGGTGCACCAGAGGGAGTGAACCGAACAGGTAAGGATCAAGTGATCTCTCTCCTGCCATCCATCTCCATCCTCTGACAAACAGAGGCTAGGGACACCATTCCTTACTCATCCTGGCTGATAGCCATTAATGGACTTAGCAGGATAGATTCATTCTCTTTTAAACCCTGTTATAGTTCTAGCCTTCACAACCTCTTCAGCCAAGGAGTTCCACAGGTTGACTGTGCGCTGTGTGAACAAGAACTTCCTTTTATTTGTTTTAAACCTGCTGCTCATTAATTTCATTTGGTTGTCCCTAGTTCTTATATTATGGGAACAAGTAAATAACTTTTTCTTCTTCACTTTCTCCACACCACTCATGATGTTATATACCTCTATTATATCCCCCCTTAGTCTCCTCTTTTCCAAGCTGAAAAGTCCTAGCTCTTTAATCTCTTCTCATATGGGACCTGTTCCAAACCCCTAATCATTTTAGTTGCCCTTCTCTGAACCTTTTCTAATGTCAGTATATCTATCTTGACATGAGACCACCACATCTGTACGCAGTACTCAAGATGTGGGCACACCATGGATTTACATAAGGGCAATAAGGTATTCTCGGTCTTATTCTCTATCCCTTTTTTAATAATTCCTAACATCCTGGGTTTTGTTGTTGTTTGACTGCTGCTGCACACTGCGTGAACCGCTTCAGAGAACTATCCACAATGACTCCAAGATCTTTTTCCTGATTAGTTGTAGTTAAATTAGCCCCCATCATATTCTCTATGTATAGTTGGGGGTTATTTTTTTCCAGTGTGCATTACTTTATATTTATCCACGTTAAATTTCATTTGCCATTTTGTTGCCCAATCACTTAGTTTTGTGAGATCTTTTTGAAGTTCTTCACGGTCTGCTTTAGTCTTAACTATCTTTTGCAGTTTAGTATCCTCTGCAAACTTTGCCACCTCACTGTTTACCCCTTTCTCCAGATCATTTTATGAATAAGTTGAATAGGATTGGTCCTAGGAGTGACCTGTGGGGAACACTACTAGTTACCCCTCTCCAGTCTGAAAATTTGTCATTTATTCCTAGCCTTTGTTCCCTGTCTTTAACCAGCTCTCAGTCAAGGAAAGGATCTTCCCTTTTATCCCATGAGAACTTAATTTATGTAAGAGCCTTTGGTGAGGGACCTTGTCAACGACTTTCTGGAAATCTAGGTACACTATGTCCACTGGATTCCCCTTGTCCACATGTTTGTTTGACCCATTCAAAGAACTCGATTAGATTAGGAAGACATGATTTCCCTTTACAGAAACCATGTTGACTTTGGCCCAACAATTTATTTTTCTATGTGTCTGACAATTTTATTCTTTACTATTGTTTCAACTAATTTGCCTGGTATGGACGTTAGACTTAATTGTCTGTAGTTTCCGGAATCACCTTTAGACCCCTTTTTTAAAAATTGGCATTACATTAGCTATCTTCCAGTCATTTTGTACAGAAGCAGATTTAAAGGACAGGTTACAAACCATAGTTAATACAATTTCACATTTGAGTTCCTTCAGATCTCTGCGAATGCCATCTGGTCCCGGTGATTTGTTACAGATAAGTTTATCAATTAATTCCAAAACCACCTCTAGTGACACTTCAATCTGTGGCAATTCTTCAGATTTGTCACCTAAAAAGATGGCTCAAGTTTGGGAATCTCCCCAATGTCCTCAGCTGCGAAGACTGAAGCAAAGAATTCATTTAGTTTCTCAGCTTTGACTTTATCATCTTTAAGTGCTCCTTTATATCTCGATTGTCCAGGGGCGCAACTGGTTGTTTAGCAGGCTTCCTGCTTCTGATGTTCTTAAACATTTTGGTGCTTCTTTTGAGTTTGAAGAACAGCGAGCCAAAAACTCCTTTTTGGCTTTTCTTATTACATTTTTACACTTAATTTGGCAGTGTTTATGCTCTTTTCTATTTACCTCACTAGGATTTGAATCCAACTTTTTAAAAGATGCTTTTTTATCTCTCACTGCTTCTTTTATATGGTTAAGCCACGATGGCTTTTTTTTTTTTTTTTTTTAGTTCTTTTACAGTGTTTTTTAATTTGGAGTATACATTTAAGTTGGGCCTCTATTACAGTGTCTTTTTGGAAAGCATCCATGCAGCTTGTAGGGATTTCACTTCGGTCACTGTACCTTTTAATTTCTGTTTAATGCACCACTTCATTTTTGCATAATTCCCTTTTCTGAAATTAAATGTCACAGTGTTGGGTTGTTGAGGTGTTCTTCCCACCACAGGAATGTTAAATGTTATTGTATTGTGGTCACAATATCCAAGCGGTCCTGTTATAGTTACTTGGACCTGATCCTGCTCCCCATTCAGGAATAAATCGAGAGTTGCCTCTCCCCTTGTGGGTTCTGTACCAGCTGCTCCAAGAAGCAGTCATTTAAAGAATCGAGAAATTTTGTCTCTGAGATTCCTCCTGAGATGTACCTAGTCAATATGGGGATAATTGAAATCCCCCAATATTATGGAGTTCTTTATTTTGATAGTCCCTCTAATCTCCCTTAGCATTTCTTGTTTACTGTAACTAACCTCATCAGGTGGTCAATAATATCCCTACTGTTATATGCTTATTATAACATGGAATTACTATCGACAGAGAGTCTATGGAACATGTGGATTAATTTAAGATTTTTACTTCATTTGATTCTATATTTTCTTTCACATATAGTGCTACTCCCCTGCATGACTTGTTCGGTCCTTCTGATAAATTTTGTACCTGGAATGATTGTGTCCCATTGATTGTCCTCACTCCACCAAGTTTCTGTGATGCCTGTTATAGCAATATCCTCATTTAATAAGAGGCACTCTAGTTCACTCATCTTATTTAGACTTCTGGCATTTGTGTACAAGCACTTTAAAAACTTGTCACTGACACATCAGGAAAGGGCAGACAAATAAACAGATTCTTTTTGTGTGACTGATTCTCATCTGATCTGGCCCATACTTTATCCTTTTTCCATCCTCTCCTCCTGACTAAAACCTAGAGAATCTCTCTCAGTAGATTCTCCTCTAAGAGAAGTCTCTGTCTGATCCACTTGCTCCTCTGCAGCAATCGGCTTTCCCCAATCTCTTGACATTAAAAAGATTGCAGAGCAGTTTTTAAAACTAAGTGCCAGCAGTCTGGTTCTCTTTTGGTTTAGGTGGAGTCCATCCTTCCTGCATAGGCTCCCCTAACCCAAAAGTTTCCCCAGCTCCTAGGAAGGGTTTAGACTTTTTATCTACACCATCGTCTCATTGAGATTCTGAAACTGCCTGTGTGTCTGGAACTGGAAGCATTTCTGAGAGTGCCACCATAGAAGTCCTGAATTTCAGTCTTTTCTAGCAGCCTAAATGACAAACAAGTTTGTTTGCATTTGCAGAAGATAATTCTGCCTGCTGCTTGTTTACAATGTCACCTTAAAGTGAGAACAGGCCTTCACATGGGACTGTTGTAGTTGGCATGGCAAGATATTTACTCCTTGAGGGAGAATTGTATGTCTCCTGCTCTGTTTTATCTGCATTCTGCCATATATTTCATGTTCTTGCTGTCTTGGATGATGACCCTGTACATGTTCTTTATTTTAAGAACACTTTCCTTGCAGATTTGACAAAACACAAAGAAGGTACCAATGTGAGTTTGCTAAAGATAGCTACAGCACTATAAGAATCTGAAATGCCCTCCAAACTCTGAGTGTGATGGGGTGTGAAGCATGTTTCCAGAAGTCTTAAAAGAGCAGCACTCTGATGCAGAAACTACAGAATCCAAACCGTGAAAAAAGAAAATCAACTTTCTGCTGGTGGCATCTGACTCAATGATGAAAATGAGCATGCATTGATCAGCTCTGCTTTAGATCGTTATTGATAAGAACCCCTCATCAACGTGTCCTCCGGGATGGGGGTTGACGCATCCACAGACATGTGAATCTTTAGTACATCTGGCATGTGTATATCTTGCAATGCCAGCTACAACAGTACCATGCAAACACCTGTTCTCACTTTCCGACATTTGAAAATGTAGAAATATCAAAAATATTTAATTTATTTCAATTTGTATTTATTGTCTAACTGTGGTTAATCATGATTAACTCAATAAAATTAATCACGTGAGTTAACTGCAATTAATCGACAGCCCTAGTTCCATGGTCTGGATTATTGGTCAAATAGGGGCCTTACGCTGCTGGAAGAGGAAACTTAAATCTAATGTAAATCATTCTAATTCATTTTTCAAGCACAGGGGCTGGGGAGAAAGGGATGCTTGGTCAACGAGTGGCTAGATTCTTCTGATGCTTGATTCTAGTATTGCTCGTGTATGGGGGCGAATTGGGTTTGATTCTGAAGATATTTTGTATGTTCCTGTTTTTCTTCCCTGGACTCTGTCCTCTAAATAGCAGCTTTTCAGCTCCCCACGCTCCATACAGCTTGCGCTAACTACTCGGAGGAATTTCTTTTAATTCTGCATGGGGCCACTTTGTGCTCCAAATGCAGAGCAGAGGAAGGGGACCAGGACAGAATGCTTCATGTCATTTAAGCACTATAGTAATTCCACAGGACTTTGCCATGAATTTGCTAGATTTCCATCACAGGTGCATCTGACGCTGTCGAGCTCACTGGTGAGCAACAACCAAATGAACTCCGCTTTGCAAAGTTAGGCTGGATCCAGGGCTGTCTTAGGATTTATGAGACTCGATGCAGCAGTATTAAACTGGTGCCCCTATGCCCAATGGCAGCCTGAGCTCACAGCTTGGCCTGGCCCGGGGTGCGGGGGGGAGGGTGTTATGGTGACAAAAGTCACAGTTCCCCACAGAGTCCTCCATGCCCTTTCCCTCACTCAGAACGGACATGCAGAAGGTACCTAATTAAAAACACTAAGCTTGGGAATAAAAAATGTCATTCACGGGTTTTTTTGATATGCCCTGAAGTTTGTCAAACCTTTATTTGCAAAAACTTTGTAGTAAGGGCAAGTCAGCTGTCTTGCTGAATACAACATTAAATATTATGGAATACATGGTGCAGCTCTTCTGTTTTACATTTTCTTCATCTGTATTTCTAAGCTGATTTTTATATTTTAAATGTACTCTTAAGCCTTCATAAAGTAACCATTCCAGATTACTACATATTTAGCTTACTGAAACAAAGACATTATTTTAAATGAACCGGTCACAGAGGTTTAGTGTGTTCATAACAATGTTCGTTGCTTTTAGAAAAAGGGAACACTAATTTACTTTGTGTGATCTCCATAACAATAGACATTGTTTATGAAATTGTACCAACTTTAAAAAAATATGTTTACAAAGGATTTTGTATCTTACTAGGTACTGATTTTGCTGGAGGCTCTCTTAAAACTAGTTCATCAGATAGTCAGTCAGAAGTAAAGAAAGGGGAACTTTGTCCAGCTATCTGGAAGGAGAAAAATGGACAGACACACTTTGGAAGCAAGGGGTTTTTTCTGTTTTGTTTTTTTTAACTATAGTAAGTGTGTATTTTAGATAAGGGTGGTCTTTTTGAAGGCGTTATTTAAAAAAACTATAGCTGAAGATCCAAGAATTTAAGGCTAAAGATGATTGTGCATCTATAAAAAATCCTTGCATAGATTTTTGAGATGTGATTTTTATAATCTTCACCAACTCACTAATGAAATATTTTTAAAACAAATTTTAAACTAAGGTCCTGTACACTGACATGTTCCGAGTAAATATTACAGTAATGCACAACCGTTTGTCAGTAAATTCAGAAACTGACAGTATATACTTTGGGGTTGGCAAATGCCTGTTAAATGGCTTAATTGCCCCTTGCATGGCTCTTTAACAGTTTCAATGTTGTGTTAATAAGTCTGGAAGTGTTTTCACTTCTAACTACCAGATTCCCTCCTGAGGAAGACTCACCCAGGCTGCAGCAACCAGCTGTGGGAGCCTGCAGAAAGGGTCAAAACAGGGATAGGAAGGACACTAAGACCCAGTGGCGTTCCAAATTTTCAGGTGCCCTATGCAGCTGTGTGTGTTTCCTATGCCTAAGGATGGCCCTCGCTGGATCTGGTGGAAAATCCAAATTGTACAAGCTTTGACTTCCCCAAGAGATACTGTGGTGGCTGGATGAGCAGCAGTTCCTGGGCGTGATTCATCACTGTAACTTCAGTAACTCCACGGGAATCTTTGTAGGGTATAGAACTGCGGTTCTCAAACTTCTTGGGTCGGCGACACTTTTTCCGCTCCCAGGGGCTGCCGGGACCCATGCATTTCTGCCGAAAAGCTGCCAGTGTGAAAGTTTCTGCTTTTGGCGGCGGCTGGCAGACATGCTGTGCGCTTCACAGTGTCTGCCGAAAAGCCGCTGAAACACTCTGAAGCAAACAGCATGCCTGCTGAAAGCAGAAGCATTCGACTTGGTGGCACTTCAGCAGCACAGAAAGCTCTCGACCCCGTCCCCGGAATTGCCCTGTGACCCACTGGAGTGTTTCAACCCCCAGTTTGAGAATCGCTGGTATAGAATTGGAAGGGACCTCAGGAGATCTAGTCCAATTCCTGCTCAAAGCAGGACCAATCCCTATTTTTGCCCTGTATCCCTAAATGGCCCCCTCAAGGCCTGAACGCTCAACCCTGCGTTTAGCAGGCCACTGCTCAAACCACCGAGCTATCCCTCCTCAATGGAATCTGTTAGGGAGGAGGGATGGAATCAATGGAGTTACACCAGCGCAGAACCGAATTCATGCACTGGAGCGTCAGGCCCCTTCTTTGTGACTAGATTTTAGCTTGTTGACTTCCGGACAATAGATCAACTGAAAGCTGCCGCCTACTTTATTGCTCATTCCAGCTGAAGGCGTGGGGTTGGCGTTGGGAAATGCAGTCGAATCAGTCTTTGGACTGGAGCTGCCTTTGTGTTTGTAAGATGGCATGTTTGTGGCTGGGAGGAATTTGGTGTGGCCACGTCCACTAAATCTGAGCTTCTGATCTGCAGCAACGTTTGGCAGCTCTGTGTGGGTGTCCATGTGGGCTGACAAATCTCAGCCATGCGCATGTCAGAGGGGGGGGGAATGGAGACAATATCTCAGACATCTTCTCTGGGGATGTGAAGTGACTTTCCAGCTTCTCTATATCAGTATTGCAGATATGAGTTTGGTTGGGTGAAAACAAATGGCAGGATGGAACGGGAACAGTATGGAATTCCTGCCAGGCAGGGGGTGAGGACTCCAGGGCTCCCCTCTGGTGGGAGAAGCAGGAGTCTTACTCTTCTCAGCCAGTTCAGTTCATCCTGTCTGCAGCAGGTGGGCTACTCTGGAGTGTGCATCAGCACAACTTGACCTCCTTGCCTGGTGGGCCGTCCCTTCTAGGGACTGGTTGCTGCCCCTTTTGTGCTCAGGAAGTTGGGGGGGGTAGGGGAATAGGAAGGCTATTGAGGACGTGATTGTGTCTAACGCTGTCTACTAGCAGCAGCCTTTCCAGTCATCGTCTGCACATGTTAAATGGAGAAATCCTCAAAACACATGGCCTCTGGGAAGCCCATCCGCGTTACAAGCATTTCAATGTGTGGTGCATCCTCCTGCTGGCCCCCTCTAGTGCCTTGTGTCGGAATTATTATCTGGTCATCTCTGCTCCCTTGGGGTGGGGGAGGAGACATGGTCCTGCTTCATGGTGTTCACAGCGTGACACGTGTTCTGTCGATGCACCCCAAAGACACCTACCTGCCCTTGACGGCTGCGTGGGCCTGCAGTTAATGTCAGTCTCCCAAGCCCAGTAAAAATATTAGGGAGGCTTTTAATCTGTACTCTGAAGGGAAGGATGCTCTGGGAAGTCTGGCTCTGTTGTATGGGGAAATATTCAGTCCATCCTTCCATTACCAAAACACCCAGTAAGTTCAGAATGCTCAACAAGCCACCCGGTTCCAGGCTGGAACGGCCTTGGGGGTTGAAGGTTGCTAGCCCCAGAATGGGTACCTCATGGACAGTGGCCTGGCAAGTATCTTGCACACTGCCCCGCTAATGCACCATAAATCTAACATGGTGGGGACATATCTAGGCATCACTCTGCTGACAGGCGGTCAGCAAAGCTAGTGGCGAAGATGGCTTTTGTGCTGTGATTATAGCTGCCTTCTCAATGGAATCTCTCTTTTTAATGCAGGCTGGCGTATACCCTCGTCATGGTGCAGGCACCTGCTGGGCTGGGTGCACAAACACTCAGCACACAAATGGTCCCACTTTCGGTCAATACTGGTGGCAGGCTGGGGCTGCCTTTGAATGAGTGACCTAGCAGAAAAATTCTTGATCCTATTGTCAGCACCTCACCACTTCTCTAGGGTCCAGGTGCTCCCCCCCCCCCCCCCCCGCCACATCCTTCCATCTCTGGCTCGTCTGTTGGAACTGGGAAAGTGAAACTGAAAAAGCCAGTAGAAGTTTCATCGGTTACCCGGGACCAGATTCTGGCTCTTTGCAATAGAACTGTGATAACGATAGTCGGAGCCTTGCCCCTTGAGCACTGCCCACCTCTGAGGAAAATCTACCCCCGATGAGAAGCCGTGAAAGGTGCAACATTCTGTCCTGGGGAACCAGGCTTTGTACCGTCTTCAAACGTGTTCTGCTTTTTCAGTGTTCTCTCTCCTCAGGAGTGAAGGGGGTAGTGGAAAAACGTGCAATCGTTCAATAACCTTATCTAGCAGGCACTTTTCTTTGTTGCTATTTAATGATCTTTGTGACACTCATTTGTAGTAATGGTAATAAATGCAACTTCCCAAACTCAGCACCACGGTAGAGGCTGCCTCCCTTTAAATCTTAAAAAGCTCTAAGAAGCTAGTTTGTCAGGGAAAATGTCAACACCAGATAGCTGTGGGGGTGTGCTGCTTTGGATTTCTTTTGTTCTACTTAAACTAATTAGCCTATGAAGTGCTTAACCTATGAGCTGGAGCAGCCCAGTGTAATGTGATACCTAAGGGAGTAAAATGCCCCCTGGAGGGTAAAAACATACTTCTCATGGGTGCGTGGCCTGCAAAAGTCAGACACTCCAAAAATCAGATACTCCAACTATCTGTGTAGTGCAGCGGTTCTCAGACTTTTCAGAACCGCGACCCATTTTTCCTTCCTCGGCTGCCGCGGCGGACCCTTGTATGTCTGCCGAAAAGCCACCGAATGAATTACTTCCGCATTTGGCGGCTATTTTCAGCGGACATACCGAGTGCTCCTGAAATACCTCAGTGTGTCCGCCAAAAAGCTGCCGAAGGCGGAAGTAGTTCGTTTGGCAGCTTTTTAAGCGGCGCCAGAAGCTCGTGACCCCCAGGGGGGTCGCAACCCCCAGTTTGAGAAACCCTGGTGTAGTGTTTCATTCTGGAAATGGCTGGTTACCCAACATGCAACCATTAGTGTCTGAAGTATTTCATTAATAGAATTACTTTGATGCCAATTTTTTAAAAGGGTTCCAGAAGTGATCCCAGCAGTTACAGGCCTGTAAGCCTGACTTTATTATTGAAACTCTAATAAAAGCAATATTGGCCAGTATGTGGATGAACATAATTTGTTGAGGAAGAGTCAACATGGTTTTTGTAAAGGGAAATCATGTCTCACCAACCTAGTAGAATTCTTTGAAGGAATCAACAAGCATGTAGACAAGGGGGATCTAGTGGACATAGTGTACTTAGATTTCCAGAAAGCCTTTGACAAGGTCCCTCACCAAAGGCACTTGCGCAAAGTAAGCTGCCATGGGATAAGAGGGAAGGTCCTCTCATGGATTGGTAACTGGTTAAAAATAGGAAACAAAGGGTGGGAATAAAAGGTCAGCTCTCAGAATGGAGAGGGGTACATAGTGGTGTTCCCCAGGGACCCGTTCTGAGAACAGACCTATTCAACATATTAAATGATCTGGGAAAAGGGGTAAACAGTGAGGTGGAAAAATTTTCAGACGATACAAAATTACTAAAGATAGTTAAGACCCGGGCAGACTGTGAAGAGCTAAAAGGATTTCTCAAAACTGGGTGACTGGGCAACAAAATGGCAGATGAAATTTAATGTTGATAAATGCAAAGTGATGCACATTAGAAAGCATAATCTCAACTATACATATAAAATGATAGGGTCTAAATTAGCTGTTTCCAAGATCTCTTTCTTGAGTGAAGTCATTGTGGATAGTTCACTGAAAACATCCACTCAATGTGCCGCGACAGTTAAAAAAGCGAACAGAATGCTGGGAATAATTAAGAAAGGGATCGATAATAGGACAGAAAATATCATGTTGCCTCTATATAAATCCATGATACGCCCACATCCTGAATACCGTGTGCAGATGTGATCACCCCATTTCAAAAGGTTCAGAAAAGGGCAACAAATCTGATTAGGGGTATGGAATAGCTTCTGTATGAGGAGAGATTAATAAGACTGGGACTTTTCAGCTTGGAAAAGAGACCCCTGAGGGGGGATATGATTTGAGGTCTGTAAAATCATGGCTGGTGTGGAGAAGGCATTGTTCACTACTAATAACACAAGAACTAGGGGTCACTAAATGAAATTAATAGGCAGCAGCGAGGAGACGTATGCACTGCCCATGGCTCGAGGTCACCCGAATAACTAGAGCGGGGTGGGCAAACTACAGCTGGCGGGCTGGATCCGGCCACCTCCATGGCACTGTGGGCCCCGCTCTGGGAAGTGGGCAGCACAACATAACATCCCTGGGAAGGGGGGGCAGAGAGCTTGGCAAGCTGCCCTTGCTTGGCGTACCTCCCCCGAAGCTCCCATTGGCTGTGGTTCCTTCTTCCCAGCCAATGGAAGCTTCAGGGGAGAGACTCACAGGCAAGGGCAGTGTGCGCAGCCCTCTGCTCCCTCCTCCCCCAGGGGCCACAGGGACGTGGTGCCGGCCGCTTCTCGGAGGGGTCCAGCTTGGGGCTGGGGATAGGGAAGGCAGGCGGGGAGCCTGCCCTGCCCCCCGTGCACACCACTGCCACCCTGGAGCCGCGCCAGGCAAGCGGTGCTGGGCTGGTGCCTGCACCCAGAACCCCTCCTGCACCCCACACCTGCCCTGAGCCCTCTCCTGTACCCCGCACACCCTCCTGTACCCCAATGCCTTGAGCCCTCTCCTGTACCCCGCACCCCCTTCCCGAGCCCCCTCGTACACCCCTCCTCTGCCCTAACCCCTTGCCCTGAGCCCCTTCCTGCACTCCACACCCCCTCCACATCCCAACCTCCTTTCATGGCCTTGCATGCAATTTCCCCACCCAAATGTGGCCTTTGGGCCAGAAAGTTTGCCCACCCCTGAACTAGACCCTCAGTCTGCAAGGCTGCTAACCAGAGCTCTTCCACCACCAAACTTAGCTGTATGTTTAAGTAGTACAGAGATCCCTGTGTGACTGTGATGCTTTTCCTACCACCTAACCGAACTGCAGCCCCTCGAGTACTCAGAAGAGCTCGGATGGGGGAATAGAGCTGCAGGGAAGTGCTAGAAGTGATGCCCTGATGTGTGTCCAGAGCATTCTAGCCCAGGGTCGCTTTATCACAGGAGCTATCCACCTTTCTGGGAAGAGTCATGGGGTCTTTCCGTTCTCACGATCAGACTTGCATATCTTCTAGAAATAGCTAGAAACGCCGCATCCTAGTCCTTCTGTAATGCGCTGCCTGCTATGGGACCCCCATACGGCTATAAACACCAGCAGTTTCTAAACCAGCTCTTATGGTAGAGCTCTTATTGCATACACCTCCTCCCCCCCCCCCCCAGACTACAGGCCCTCCCTGCACCAGAGTGGGTGACACCAGCATAGATTTATTTTATTTTTTTTTTGAGGGGGTTGGATGGAAATAAGACTCTTTTTTTGCTCCTGTCTGGCCCAGCGTGTCTGAGCTGTTCATCTCCTTGCTGGATGTAGAGCTGCTGTCTGGATAAGAGCTGGATCTCCACTGGTCTGTCCTCTTGCACTGCTCTCCTCTCTTCAGATCCTTCTTCTCTTTGATTTTAAGCTCCTCTTTGCTACTCCACCTGACTTCTAGGGTGTCGGAAGCTTGCTAGTGGTTCAGTTTTACGCCAGTGAAACTCCTGGCAAAGGTGAGTTGTCATGGACTGTGCACACAGGAGCTTTCTTGTCTTCGGTCTAGATGGTTAAGAGGTTTCTGGGAGTCTAGGAGTGGGGAGCAGCCAGCGGCTCCTCCTTTGGGAACTGATGCCTGCATTGTCCCTGAGTGCTGTGCATGGCTGGCTGCGAACCTCTGCTCTCCAGAAGTCACGCACCTGGAAAACTAAACAACCGTTACCCAGTCAGCGCTGTTGATCAAGTGCAATGCGCTTGGATGTGCAGTTGCCTGCTGTCTAATTAATGGGTAACTCATTGTGAAATACCTGGAGGAAGGGCGTGCTTAGTATGCGGCTGTTCAGAGCGCCAGCCTGCAGCTCTGTGCAGCTTTGCTGGGGTAGCTGGCCGTCAGCTTGTGCGTGCAGGTTAGATACAAGGTCCGGATCCTTCACTGCTCTGAATATGGAGGCAGATCTCCTGGCACTGGAACTCAGCCAGAGTTCCCGTGCCCGAGAAGGGTGTTGGATGCACTCGAGAAGGATGTCCAACCTGCTGACGTGTCCCGTGTTAGCGAGCGGTCCAGTGAGCTCTCCTAGTGGATGGATCCTTTGCAGTAGTCCAGTACCTCTACGGCTTGCGATCTGTGTATGCCCACAGGATAATCCAGAGTGCATTGAGTTACTGTCTCGCACTGAGAAGAACACGGGAACAAAGGATGATGCATTTTTACAGTCCAAACTGGATGAATAATGCAACAAAATTACTTGACTGCTCATTCACCTTTTCAAACACAGTTGCTTTGGCTGTTTGCGTTCTACGGACACTGGAATGAACACGTTCACTGGGAATACGGCCTGAAATGGCAAATTTTCACAAGTTAGTGTATTTCAGTCAACAAACACACATACCACAGACTGACCAAAACCACCCATAAGTTAAAGGCCCAGAGCAAGGACTTCACAAGCAGTCTGAGGGCAGAGATTGGCATAAAACAATTGGAATACCCCCAAAACCCCAAACCTCTAGAACTTCAGATCTGTTCACAGGCCTGGAGGGAAGCGGTGGATGGAGTCTCAGTTGCTACAGTGTGTATGTGCATACACTAGTAAAACTTGTGTGTCTAGAGCACGGGTAGAGGAGCTATAGCAATCCCCCTTGCACCAGGCTGCCTGATGACTTGCACCATTGAGTCTGGTGCAGCTGCAACACTGGAGGAAAAACATTTAGATATTTGCTAGTGTGGGTGAAGCCAAGAAAGCTGACTGTGAAGTCTGAGTTGGGGATCCTTCTAGGGCATAACATCCTCCTTTAGTCTGAGACTGGAACCTTGCAATGTGGGGCCATGGACTCATGGGACTGACAGAAGGATGAGAATCTTGGGCCTTACGTATCTTGTGTTATTTGTATTCAGATAACGCGCACACACACGGTGCCTTGCAGAAGAGAGTGGGAGGAGGTACAGGATGGGGCATTGAGCAGGGATTGCCCGTAGAGAAGTATCTGTTGGGTTTCGATAGATGGGTAGACACTCTGTGCGGGAAGATAAATGCAGCCTCTCTCTTGCTGGGCTGAGGAATCGGAATTCAGGAAGTGGGCTGGGTGTTTCTCCTTCGACTTCTTGATAACTCGTGCTGGGCTAGTGCTGCCAAACGGTACCACGGTGTAAACACCCTCCATGCAGTGTGTGCGATAAAAGAGGCTGCTAATGCGTCTCTCTAACCTTGGCACGTGTGCCCTTCGAGCACTCTTTAACTTTCTAATGGCACCTCTTGTGTTTAAAGCTTCTGCTCGTACAAGGGATATTTGACTGACTGTTTCTAAACCAGGGCTGATGCATCATTAAATTCCCACCTTTCCCACCACCCCCATCTAATCCAGCGTGCATATGGGTGTCATGGCCCCCCTCAATTTTGCCCTCGTTCTTTCTCAGCAGGCAGGTGACTGTAACATCCTATTCTCTGAGCATGGCTGAGATCAGCCACCAGTATGTTCCATCTCCAGCTAGCAGGGAACATCACCGTGCGACCATCTGCATCCTGGGCGGCGGGTATCACAGGCCAGGGGAGGCTGATCTTGCCCAGACAGTCCTGCATGGCCCTGCCTGTGCTCCACCACAGACCCTCGCCTGCTTCTCGCTGGTGCTCTTCCCTCATGACCGGCCTGCGGCCCAGGACTCCAGGGGTATGGGGCCAATCCTCGCATCGCCCACCCGGGGCTGGGGGTCGCTGGGGACTGGGTCACCCACCTGGTGTTCTGGGGTTGGGGGCACTGGGAGCTGCGCTGCCCGCCTGGCCAGCACTCCAGGCCTGCGGCACTGGTGCGGTGGGGCTGGGGCGCTGGGCTACGGCCTGGGAGGGGAGCAGAAGCGGCAGGGCAGGAGCTAGCCTCCCTCAGCTGGCAGTTCATGCACAGCCAATGAGCTGCCTTTATAATACTGGCCTTGTGGAGGGGTGTAATGTCGTCCCAGTCCTCTTCAGGAGCGATGGGCCCTCTAACTTAGGGTGGGGTATTGTGCAATGTTTGACAAGTGTCTGTCTCTTAAATAGTGGCAGCAGAGCTAGTTCAGACTGGTGCCTGCCTGGGGGAAGGTAATTTACTACAGCTGAGAGCAAAGGGGGGATTGGGAATGTCCTGCATCCTGCTGCATGAATTGCCGAGCAGAGCAAAAGTACAATTTGCGCCCTCCTTCCCTCCCAGCCCCTTCCTAAAGGCTGAGCAAGAGTGGAGCAGTTGGAGGCTTTCTTCTACGTGGGCCCATTGGCTTCTGCGTTTTGCTCCGAGCTATGCTTGGCTACAAAGAGGCCTTTCTGGCATTAGCGCTCAATGGGCGGGGTGGGAACACTAGTATGTAGATCAGGGCTGGGCAAACCTTTTGGCCCGAGGGCCACACTGGGATTGCAAAATTATATGGAGGGCCGCATAGGGAAGGCCCCACCCCTTATCCAGCCCCCTCCCAATTCCTGCCCCCTCAGAATCCCCGACCCATCCAACCACTCCTGACCTTGTCCGCTGACTGCCCCTTCTAGAGACCCCTCACCCCTAACCACCTCCAAGGACCCTACCCCCTACCTACCTCCTCTGTCCCCTGACTGCCCCAACCCCTATCTACCCCCTCTCACTGACAGACCCTCAGGACTCCCATGCCCCTACAACACCCCTGCTCCCTGACCACCCCCTCCAGAGATCCCCCACCCCTAACCATCACCCCAGAACCCTACCCCCTATCCAATCCACTCTGTTCCCTGTCCCCTGACTGCCTCCACCCCTTAGCCAACCTCCCACCCCAACCCCCTTACGAAGAGGCTCCTAGTAGTGTTTGGCATGGCCTTGGGGAGGGTAAGCGTGCAGCTGTGCGCCCCCACCACCTGGAGCGCTGGCCACGTGGCACAGCTCTGGGGGAGGGACTGGGGGCAGCCTCCCCAGTCACAGGACCAGATGCAATGGTGCCATGGGCCAGATCTGGCCCGTGGGCTGTAGTTTGCCCACCCCTCATGGCAGATTGTCTGCCAGTGTTTACTTTACTTTAACCACCATGTCATCTAACTGAGCTGTCAGAGTTTACATAACAGGGAAACTCTCTGACACCCTCTGTCAGTTTCTCTGAACCACTGGCCAGTGGCAATGGTGGGAAACTTTAGGAGAAAGGACAGTGAATGCAGGAGGAATTAAATCCTGTAGTTTTAGTTGGGTGCAAGGCTTCTCTGCTTTCTCCCTTCTGGAGAAACTTGTAACAGATCCATTGGGGCCAACTTCCCCACTTTCCTGTGGGTGCTCGATTCCCCTGCTCTGCCCCAACTCCACCCCTGCCATGAGGCCCCAATTCTTCCCACCCCTTCCCAGAAGTCTCTGCCCCCTCCCTGCCAATATTCCAACTCCTTCCCCAAAAGTGTGCCATGTTCCTGTTCCACCCCCTGCCTTCAGAGCATGCTAATGCTGCCAAACATCTGTTTGGTGGTGGCTGGGCAGGAAACTGGGAGGTAGGCAGAGGAGCAGGGATGTGGCATGCTCGGAGGGTGGGGAGTGAGGGGAGCTTGGCTGCCGGTGGGTACAGAGCACCCACAAATTTTTCCCTATGGGTGCTCCAGCTCTGGAACACCCACGGAAGTGGTGTCTATGAATGGATTCATTCTAGAGCATGGCAAAAGTAATGTTTGTTAAACTAATCATGCCTCCACTAGGTCTATACTAGGAGCTGGACTTTCTCCTTTGGTCAAAATAATAAAATAAAATCATCAATTTATTATATAAACAAATGGAAGAAAGGGGAAGTTGATAGTAATGACTATAAATTAGAAACTAGGAATTGAGAGTAATGACTATAAATTAGAATCTAGGAATTGTAGACTATTGATAAGGGAAGCAAATGGACACAAGGAGAAATCCATTGCCTGCAGAGTTAACGATAATGGGGAGGTTTTTAAAGTATATTAAGAACAAAAATAATCCTAACAATGGTATTGGTACATTACTAGATGGAAATGGTAGAATGATCAATAATACAGAGAAGGGAGAAATGTTCAATAAATATTTCTATTCTGTATTATGAAACCGACAGTGAAGGGACATAGCAGAACTATAGGGCAATCTTTTCGCTGCTGAATGCAAGAACATGCCATATGCATTGCCAGTATCGATCTGTTTTCTTGCATGTGGTAACATTGCACTGGAATTACTCTCCAAAGGCAGCATTTCTGGACTGCGAGAGCAGCTCTAGAGGTGTCTTGGCCTCATGTGCCTGGCACCTACCATTGCGTTATCAGAATTCCAACCCCGGGAAGGGGGCCTTGTGATGAACTAACGACCTCTACCCTTCTCAACGACCTCTACCCTTCTGCTAATGTGTTTAAGTGATTCTGGCAAAGTTAATTACACTTAACTGTTCTACCCAGCATAAATCAATATGGTCAGCGAACTGTGGAAACTGTGCATTGGATAACCTCTTGCTTTGTGCATTCTTGCTGGCAATGTTGACTCTTTGGTTCCAGGTACCACTGTGTCCTTGTTACCTTGTTTTGTCACAATGGTGCTAGGTGGAGATCTGGTCCCTGTACCTCCCACACTCCAGTAGGGTTGCAGGCATATTATATGAGGCGAGATTGGGAGAATAGCAGAAATGTCTGCTCTGGTGCTATATTTGACACACACAGGTTGGCACAGTAAATAACAGAACGTGTGAAAGCTGGAATGCCCATCTCTTTAGTTTTTTGGAGGCAGCTCGTGCTCTTGAAAGCACTGGTTCTGGGCAAGCACTAAGAAAAGCTTTTGATGTGGAGAGCTGTGATGGGTTTCTCAAGGATTCTGACGATTGTCCAGTGCCATGATTTCTTTTTGGAACTGACTTGTTTCCCAAGTCGGGACTCCACTCCTATCTCTGTGGAGTGAAGGCTTCTCTGCTGGCCTACATCTACATAATTTAACTCCCTCATCCCCTTTCCTTTCCCCTCCACCTCAGTCAGTATATGTGAGGAGGAGTCTTCCTTGGAGACATCTGGGTGAGTTTGCTGGCTCTAAAACTTACTCCAAGGCTGGAGGAAGAATTCACAGGTTAAAACTCTTCTTCTGCTAAGATGTAGTTAGTTGGAAATCAATAGCGTGTGCCGGGGGATTGGGGATGTTTGTGGAATAATGTAAAATAACTCTGAATTTCCTGTGTGGGTATAATATAAAACTTAAGATTACACTTCAAATACTTTGCAAAGTATGGAGTGGGGAGGAGTTCTGCCTCAAACATCTCTGTCTTACTACTGCCTGTGCACCTTGCGTATTGGGTAAAGCCAAATCCTGCATGTTGGCAAGGGGTTAGACTAGATGACCCTTGCAGTCCCTTCTAACCCTATGATTTTAAGTCTTTGACAAGCATAGCAGTTAGTTGGTACCCATCCAACAGTCTCCAGGTAGGCAGCTTGGCGGTGAATCTTGGTCTAATTTGCAAAATGTACGTTATTGAGGGCCTTAATCTGTGGCCATTACACAGGGTCTATGTGTGGGGGTACAAAGAGTGTCCTTGGTGTCTCTGGAAGCCTGGCCAGCAGGGTCTGTGAGTGATTATGGACAGCCTTCCTATTTGTATTGGAAGATGCCTAGCTCACTCTTGGATGATGATAAAATCCCAGTTGGTGCATTGCTTCCACTCTTGGGTGTGAGGGGTGCTAGAGAGCTTTCCGCTTACCCCCTCCCCTGGTGCTTGTCATGCAGACAGAAAGCAAAAGTCCAAAGTGCGGACAATGCGACATTTATTGGGATAAGCTTCAAGCAAGCACATTCATAGCTTTACACACCACAGAGGCTGTTTCTAGTGTTGCATTCCCAGCTCTGATGCCACAGAGCGTTTCCCCTTGTGTCGTCCTCCTCAGCTGTGACACCGCAGAGCCCATCCCCATCTCCTCCTCCTTAGCAGGCCCAAATATACCTGCAGGGAATAGCCCTAGTTACTCCCTTTAGAACTGTGATGTTTTGTTTTGGAGGGTCGTGAGTCTGGCGTCTTGTTCCACCCTTTTTGTATTTTATGGGAGGGGTGAAGAGTGAGGTTGTGTTATGGCCAAGGCCAGGCTTTTCATTAGCTTTTAGTGTTTCTTATGCCTCCACCACCCTCATCGCCCCGCACTTGCCCTCCCTAATTGGTGCTTGACCTTGTCTTGAGAAAGGAGCCAGGAAGCCTTTTAGTGTCCGCTCGTATGTTACACTCTCACCATACCCTGAAACACTGTAGCTCTATACCATATCTCTTCCCCATTGTACTGAAAGCCCCATCTGGTTGTGAAAAATAAAACAAAGACATTGTGTTGTATACACATTTTAATAAAAACATAAAAGTATCAAAAATCAAACCCAAAATTCTATTTCAGGATAGCAAAGAAGCCTATATACTAACAAGGGGTCAAAATGGGGAATGGAGCCCTGCCCTCACCAAAGGGAAGTGAACTGCCCATGATCTGTGGCCATGCTGATGGTATTTACGCTAGTAAATCAACTATGGTGCAGTGGTAGGTGTATGAGGCTAATTGTGTTGAAAGTGTCTGGTTTTGATTACTGAGGGGTGTCTGGATCTATTCATTTCCACACAGTCTACTACTTGCCCCCGGTGTTAACCTTAATGCTGGATTTCCCATCTTTCCAAGGCTTGTGTGTAAAACCCTTTGAAGCACACATGGCTGGAAAGAAGCAATAACACGAGAATTCACTCTCCTGACTGTAACCCCCTCGTCTGGCTCCCTTTTTGGCTGGTTCTTCATTAGCAGTAAGTAGGTGACCTGATTTTAGTTCCAGTTTACTTGGCTATTTGGAGCTGTGGGTTTCCAGCTGCTTTTCATAGTGGTTCTCCTTAGTTGCTCATTCTGTTGTCCTCAGCAGCTCCTCAACCTTCTACTTCTGCTGCTATGAGGCCTGTCAGGAGCATTGTGCTGCTGAAACCAAAGGAATAGAAATGCCTTTCCGCAGATGTGTTGAGGGGGTGGGCAGTGCTGCTACTTGAAAGGTGTCCTCAGGCTAGCCATCTTGGTCACTTGGTATCTAGCTTGCAGTGCTGAGAGTGAACTGATGGCCTAGTTAGAGAAATTAAAGCTGGCTGGGAGCTCTTTGATCAAATGCTGTTTCATCAGAAAATACTGATTTAGTTGAAACCAAAAATTTTGTAGGAATGGGTCGGTTTCACCAAATTTCCTATTTTAAAAGTTCATTGTGGGGAGAGTGCTGAAATTGTTGAAACATACTATTTTGATGTTTTCTAAATGAAAAATTCAGTTAGGTTTCAAAATTATGTGGTTTTGAACTAAACTACTGGTAAAGACAAAAGTCAAAATTGAAACCCATAATTTCATTGACCCGATCCAAAAATTGTTTGGATTTTTGGAGTGTGAAAATTGAGGTGTGGGGCTTCCCCCCCACATCCCAATTTTGGGCTGGAATCTTTTTTTCAAATCGGATGTTTGCAGGACAAGAAAACTGTTTCCCAAGCAGGTTTAGTAGAAATGTTTTTTCTCTGGACAATACAGTGGCACATGTCAAGATTTTTTTTTTTTTTTTACAAGTGGAAAGTAATGCTCCTGGGTGCTTTGATAATGGTGTGCCTGGGGCGCCGCGTGCTGCCAAACATTTAATCTGTGAGTGCCTGTTCGACATGTGGCTATTCCACACACCGAGATCATGGCTAAGATTTTTTTCAACAGTGACACTAGTGATTTTGGGTGGGCCAACATTTGAGAAGACTTAATGGGACTTATTTTCAGAAAATACACAGCACCCACTCTCTGAAGATTGGGAAAGCTTCTTTAAGGTTTCTCAAGTTAGACACTCAAATTATGGAGGTGCCCAAAATCTTGGCCCATGTGAATGTGGTTGCAGGAAAAAACACTATCAGAACTCAATGACTTCTGTGTGAAGCCTGTACGTGTGTAGATAACTTACATGACTGTAAGGGGTTGGGGGTGTTTTTGCCATTTTTCATGTACCAAAGAACAAAGATTCTAGACTTCTGAGAGCATAAAACTAGTTCTTCCCAGATGCATATGAAATCTGCAGTGGGAACTTATTAAGTGGCTAGTCAGGATTTTTACTATGTGGGTGTTAGCCATACACCTCAGGTATTATTGCTGACAGACTAAATTCATGTGATCTCTTATAGATTTAATCATTTCTTGTTCTTGTTTCTAGAGCCTTCTCGAGACAGAGAAACCAGTAAATTCCACAGCTCGGACAAGGAACCATAGAATGGATCCTAGATGTAAAACAGTAGATCCGGATAAGGTAAGGAGCTGGTTGTATAATATTTGCAGAAGCATGTTGGCTTCTCAAACACTGTTACTTTGCTCAAATGACCTCCAGATGTTAACGTGTTTGATCACTCTTCTCTGTGTTTGAAAATGGAAATCTCCCTTCAAACCTGTAACGAAGGAACATGGTCCAAATCCAGATCAGGAGTAGAGATGTTCCAAATAAACACAAGGTAGGACAAGAATGGAGTTTTGCACAGTTCATCTAGATCCTGCTGGTTTGGAGTCACAGCATCTCCATTAGAGGGGCTAGCATGAGACCCCTGGGCATTGGTGAGGGTCATGCCCATCACAGGATAGCACACGTACCTCTGCTGGTTCTGACATTCGATGAATGTAGTTAGCATGCTTATCAAAAGTGTTCAACTGACGTCGTCTTCCTCCAGACCAGTAGCTCCCTCTGTGCTGCCCTACCACCGTGCCATGCCACCATCTCTCGGAGTGAGGAGGGCATGCATTTTCCAAGCCCATTCAGACCAGGGCCTCTCTGAGAAGTGCGCACCAGCAAAGGAGCATGTTGTGATAACTCCCCCACTGTGTGTTGGCGATCTGCACGCTAGCTTTGTGTAGGCCGCCAAATAGCTAATGAATGATGATCACTGGCTGCCGGGGCTGCATTTGAGCTGCTGACCTAGTGTAAAAAGCTCTGTACCCACTTCTGCCCTTCTTCCTCTCCCCAGCATCCAAAAATACTTCTTTTGTCAGAATGGTAAATCCAGATTACAGTAGACTCTCGATTATCCAGGATTGGGTTAACCAGGATGTGGATTAACCAGGATGTCAAAAAAAAAAATATGCGTAACTCGCAGGGCCGGCTCTGGCTTTGTTTCCGCCCCAAGCACAAAAAAACAACAACCCCACCAGGGTGCAGGGCAGCCTGTGAACCAACACCCCATCCTCCCGGTGCAGGGTGGCTGGTGAACCAACCCTCCCTCCCATATTTCCTATGGATGGTGATTATCCAGGATTTTATTAACCAGGATTAATTCTTTCCCTACCATCCTGGATAATCGAGAGTCTACTGTAGTTGGAAGAGTGCTCCAGTGTTCCAAGTGCAGTCCTGGAGGTCATCCTGTACCCTCGCATGTTCTGCCCTCTCATGAATTGTCCATATGTGACTGTGTGAAGGAGGGTTTTCTTCACCTTTGTACAGCTCCAGGCAGTTGTGCCATTGGAGAGCAGCAGACTGGGCAGCAAACGCTACTCTGGGATATGTAAACAGTGACAGCATTGTGCGTAAATGGCAGAAAATTATTGTAGGCCTAGAGGAGAATATAGCGAAGGCCCAGATGGAATCCCGGGTGCTGTTCTAGTCCCCTTATTAGAAGGGCAGCCGGTGTGCAACAGAGACTGACTTCTATCAGAAGGTTATGGAATAACTGCATCTAGCGGGAGAAGAGGAGGCTGTGAGGATCTCTTGTAGAAACACAGCTGGGAAGGGCTGGATGGACTGATAAAACAAGGTGGTATTTTAGTGTCTGGACAGCAAGAGTCGTGGGTTGGTGCTTCATTTTGTTCAATCCCCAGTACCCAGCTGATGCTATTTCCATGTTTGTTGTTGTACACATTAATTAGCTATTGTCTCTTTATCCCCCTCTTCTGAGAAGGAAATTTCTAAGTTGTTACATTTCAGAAATGATCATTTCATTTGAAAAGAACCTTGGAACCCATCAAATGGTTTGGACTCCATAGGCTCTGTGTTGCTAACCCCAGGCATTCAAAAATTATGAATTATTATTCAGGTCCCTCAAATTCATGAGATAACTTGCATAGTTCTCTGCAAGTTATGTGTAGAGGAGCTGGGGAGGCTTAGCCCAGGTTTCATCCTGAGCTCCTGCAGTAGCAAGTTCAGAGCCGAGAACGCTTGGCCCGGGTGCTGCTGGCTGCAGCATCCTTGTTCGCTGTGGCATCCTAGAGAGTCAGGAAGCAGTGGTGGTCCATTTAGGTAGCCAGCAGACTAGCCCATTGAGGGCTTTGAAGCTGACCTTGAACTGGATCAGGTATGAAGGAAGGTCCCAGGGTAGTGTGAGGGAGCTCTGGTGTGACTTGTTCTCCTTTACCTGTCCTACTTGGATGCACTGCCATGTTTTGAAACTGCCTGCAATGTCCATGTGGCGTCCCCTGCCTTTCCCTACCCCACTAAGGTCAAGGCTTTGCCCATGAGGTGTGTGCACACATTTGGCTGGCTGGAGGTGGAAAGAGGCCTTCCTGGACACTTCTGCAGCTTGTGCCTTCAGACACAGCACGGAGCCAAGAATGACTCTGCACCTTCTACAGACAAACTCAGGTCCTAGCGATTTGCGAGATCTCCTGCTTCTTCTGTCCACCAGTATCACCCTGTTCCTGTCTGAGCTGAGTTTGAGTTGACTGCTTATGTCAGGGGTGGACAAACATTTTGGCCTGAGGGCCACATCGGGGTTCCAAAATTGTATGGAGGGCCAGGTAGGGAAGGCTGTGCCCCCAATCCGACCCCCGACCACCCCCTCCAGAGGCTCCCGCTCCTAACCACCCCCTGGGACCTCACCGCCTATCTAAGCCCCCCTGCTCCTCGTCCCCTGACTGCTGCGACTCCTATCCACCCTCTCACTCCCTGAGACCCCCCGGGACTCCCACACCTTACACAACCACCCCACTGTCCCCTGACTGCCCCCCCAGAACCTCTGCCCTATCCAACTGCTCCCTATCCCTGCTGACCACCCCCTAGGGGGACCTCTGCCCCTTACCATGTCATCAAGCATGTCTGGCTCCATGGGGCCTGTGGGAGCTAGACATGCTTCCCTGCAGGAGTGCGGAGTTAAGGGCCAGAGCGCTGCCCGTGCAGCACGCTGAGGCTGCGGGGGAGGGGAGACAGCGGGGGAAGGGCCTCCCCAGCCAGGAGCTCAGGGGCCAGGCAGGAGGGGCCCACGGGCCGTAGTTTGCCCACCTCTGGCTTATGTGCTCCATTGCCAGTTCTCACCTCAGGGACTTGCTAAGAATGAGCCTCTCACCACCATGGAGATTGTGGGTTGGTCCTGAGGCTTGGTAAGGGAACTGCTAGCGTCCAAGAGACTGAATGGACACAGTGACCTCGCTCGACAGGAGCGCTGCCATTGGTAGATCCGCCGCTGGCCGCCCTTCACGTGGGACGAGAGTTACTTTCACTTGCAGCAGTGAGTGTACAAAGTGCTGTGGACAGTAGACACTGGACTTGCCCTGACTGTGGAGTGATCTCCGGGAGCTCTGTCCATCTTGGACGCTGGGTGGAAATGCAGGGGAATGCTGGCCAGGATACTACTCCCCTTCCACGTGAACCTTTTTTGATCTTCAGCTTTTGCCCTTCAAGCCTAGGACACGCCTCTTAAAATGCAGCATGCCCCCTTCTGTACCACACTCCCCCGTCACCACTGGATAGGAGCCTAAGTCCTTGTGCGAGACGTGAACCCATGACTGACTGCTTTGACTCAGGCAAGCGAGTTATGCCCTGATATGGTTGTTAGCGTGCAAGAGGCTTTTCCCTCCTCCACACCCATCCGCTCCAGGGAGGAGTCCGCCTGCTACAATTCTGATAAGGCACTTTCGATGGGAGGCTGTGGCCTGCCCACCTTTGATCCGTTCCCAGGCATTTTCTTCCCTGGCTTCCCTGGAGCTGATGTGTATCTCCCTTCCCTTGAGAAGGCACCATCTGAAATGTACATGCCCTGCCCTGCCCCGCCCCACCAGCCGAAGGGGTTGTTTCTGCTTTGTCACCCAGGTGTGGCCAAACAGTGTAGCAGGAGTGATCGGCAGGAGGTGGTTTCCTTGGCAGCAGCCTTGCGCCTCACTGTGCGCAGTTCCCCTGCACGCTAACCCTGGCCATCCGCAAGGCTCCCGTCCTGTGGAGCAGAGCTCAGACTCCCTTCTGCCCTTGGCCATCTCCCGTGCGGAGGGGCAGCCACAGGGGAGCAGACTTCATGTTTGGAGTGGAGGTGCGGTCTTGTTTGTCCAGAGTCGCTCTGATGCATGGGATTGTCTACTGCCTAGGTCAGTAGCTCTCAACCTTTCCAGGCGACTGTACCCCTTTCAGGAGTCTGATTTGTCTTGCGTACCCCCAAATTACACCTCACTTAAAAACTACAGGCTTACAAAATCAGACCTAAACTCACAAAAGTGTCACGGCACAGTAGTATGGACAAATTGCTTATTCCCATTTTTACCATCTAATTGCAAAATAAATCTTGTGCTTACATTTCAGTCAATAGACTATTTTATAGACTATTGAGTCTATAAAACAGTATAAACAAGTCATCTGTCTCAAATGTTAGTTTGTACTCACTTCACGAGTGATTTTTATGTAGCCTGTTGTAAAACAAGGCGGATCTCTAGATGAGTTAACAGACCCGGCTGGAAGACCTCTGTGTACCCCAGGGGTACGCATACCCCTGGTTGAGAACCATTGCCCTAGGTCAGGGGTTCTCAAACTGGGGGTCGGTCGGGACCCCTCAGGGAGTCGCAGAGTTATTACATGGGGGGTTGTGAGCTGTCAGCCTCCACCCCAAACCCCACTTTACAGCCATTTTTTATAATGGTGTTAAATATATATAAAAATGCGTGTTTAATTTATAAGGGGGTCACGCTCGGGAGTTTGATATGTGAAAGGGGTCACCAGTACAAACCCCTGAGAACCACTGCCCCAGGTCATACAGTGTGTTAGGCAGTGCAGGTTCATTTGCATCAACGTGAACGCACACCATAGTCATTACAGGACTTAGCAGATCAATTCCACCCTCAGGCACTAAGCACCACACCCCGGCAAACCCTGCTCCCTGTGGAGGCCACTCCTTGCAGCATTATCAGATAAGGCAATCACAAAAAAAGGGCTGAAGAGTGGGGAAGTGAATGATGATTCCAGTCCTCTCCTCCACGTCTTGCATGCTGGCTCCAAGCTTTATCTGTGTTTCAAAGCTGTTCCGACTGTCATCCTTCAGCCTGCACATAAAGGGAGTCAAAGTGCAATCTGACTTCTGTAAGCTGAAAAGTGATTTAAAAACAACTCCTTTGCTCCAAGGTGAAGGTGCTGAATTTACTCCTAGGTGCTTTGCTCTGTAAAGCTGAGGCTGTTTGAAAATGAAGGTGTCTATTGTAAGAGCGTGGAATAGAACAGAGAACATACCCATGCCCAGGAGATCAAAGCTAGGCCTTTACCCTCTGCTTCCCCAGACTGTGTGGACATGAAAAGCGAAGGTTCCCCTGATACTCAAAGCTCTGTCCACACCCAGTGAGAGTGACCTAGTATGGAGGTAACATCTGTTAAATTGTGGGTAATCTACCTGGCAGTTTGTGGGGGAACACAGGGGCCATTTTGTACTGTACAGCTGTGATTTGGGCAGGCACACACTTCTAACCAGAGAAATCAGTACGGCTGTCCAGCATTTAAGACCCTTGCAGATGCAGGGAGTCTCTCACCAGAGTGTGATTAAACTGGCTGCGTAATAACGTAGGTGTTTGGGCAGGGTGCCCGCGGTAGGTGGCGTGGGAGGACAGGGCGTGCGTAGGGTGTAGTCCTTTTGGCAGGTGGCTAGAGGGATGTGTGTACGTGTATGTGAACTTGTACCAACCGCGCGGTGTTTGAAGCTCAGCCTCTAGTCCTTTCAGAGAAAGGACACACGTTCTCTCCCCCCGTCTCCAGGAGAACTAAAAATAGACCACAAAGAAATGACATAGCTGGCTCGAAAGAGGGCGCCTCGTCTGACAGAGCTGTGCCAGCTCCGTGCAGAGGGGCTGTCCTGTGGGGTGGAGCCACGTACTCCTGCAGTCGGTGCAGGCGCTCTCATGACGAGCGATGCCGCGGTGCGTTGCTGGCGAGGTTACTGGGCTAGAGCCCTTCCTGAGCTGTAAGCCCTGGGAATGGATTTCTCCAGTGCTCCGAACTTGACAGAGAGTTTGGCAGTGAGCAAGAGGCTGCTGTTGCCCTTGTTTGGAAGAGAACTGTCAGGATGATCCAAAGCTCCTTTCCAGCCCTCCCAGCTAAGAAACCTCCCGCACAGGATGCAAGGGTTCTCCTAGGCGGGATCCTGATATACAAGCGTCTCCCCAAAGTAGGGCTCCCCCAATGAGCCTGGAGCCCGAAGGGGTGAAAGTCTGAGTACGAGCCCATAGCCTGACACCCATGGATGGTTCATTATTGGAGTGAGATGCTGCTGCCCCATGTAGCTTGTGAGAGGCAGTTCAGGCTCCTTACTGGATAAGGCCCCATTGTCCGCGCTCCCTGTAGCCTAGTAGCTGTGTTTTTATGTGTCTGGGCGTATCCAGAATTGCACACATCCCACCGAGTCCTGGCTAAGCCAGTAGCTCTTTGCGCCCCCTGCAGGTGGGGCCTGGAAAATGAGTCTGGAACACTTGTGTATTCACTGTTCGCACGGTGGCTCTCAAACGTTTTACTAGTGACCCCTTTCGCATAGAAAGTCTCTGAGTGTGACCCCCACCCTTATAAATGAACCCTTTTTAATCTATTTAACACCCTTATAAATGCTGGAGGCAATGTGGGGTTTGGGGTGGAAGTTGACAGCTCACAACCCCCCATGTAATAACCTCATGACCCCCTCAGGAGTCCTGACCCCCAGTTTAAGAACCAAACTCCAGAATTCTGCCAGATCGGCCTCATTTGTCTCCCCCGCCACCTGCTTTACAAGGAGATGCTTGCGCTCCTCCTTTGAGCCTCCCTCACCGTTCCAGACTCCAGTTCCCTGTCGTGTGACCAGTCCTTCTCTCTGGCTCCGCCTGGCAACGTGCAATGATCTGTTTCCCGGTAGCCGCACACCCTTACCACAACCAGGGCTGAGCAAGGAGATTTTGCTCAATATTCAGGTTTCATCCTCCGCTTCAGCTGTTCCCTCATGACCTATGGTTGTCAAGTGCCCTTATTAAGGGAGATGAGGGAAGGCGGGTTGCCTCTCCATCCCCCACCACAAACGTTTAAGCTCACTAGCGGTACAGTGAGGGCTCTGAAGAGAGAGGGTAACAAAGGAATGGATCCTTTGCAGTGATGAAGCAGAGCTGGTATGAGGCAGGGCGATCTACCCGACCATGGTGGGAGGCTCCAGAAACCTGCAAGCCCTTTGGCTGGAAAGTGCTGGAAACGCACAGTCCAGTCACAGTGCCCGGCTGTGTTTAAAAGCCAGCTGGGAGTGAATGGCTGTGGAGAGGAAATTCACCTCACCAGGCCAGGAAGGTGGGAAATGAGGAATGATCCCTTCTGCCACTTCCACTCCAGCCATAAGCATATCTGGGAGCAACGCTGCGAACGTGGAGCTGGTTCCCATTAGCCCGAAGCAGCCAGACTTAAAGCAGCCGGTCATTAGTCCTAGTCCGTGACCGCTCCCAGGGCCCACCCTGCAGGCAGAGCTAGCCGCCTTCTCTCTCCCCATCCTGGCCCCTGGGATGCAATTCGTCCTCTGCTCTTCTGTGCCATTCCTGGCATAGCTCTGTACAGCTCCTGACAACTCCTCCCCACCTTTCCCTAGGGAACTTCAGCTGCTGGCTGGGCCAACTCTCCCCTTCCCTGGGACCTTCAGGAGAGAGGAGGGAATGGCTGAGGGAGAGCACCTCACCCACCCACACTGCCTGGAGCAACGCAGCCTGCACAGTGTTGGAAATGTGGCTGAACTAGATTGCGGTTGCAAAGTGATTCTGGGGAGGAGCAAATGAGACAGTTAGACACTTCCTGGTGCAGTTGCTGCTTTAAGCCCCAAGGAAATGGTGTTGGTTTGGAAGGCGGAAATGCCTGGGCATCGCTCTGGAGAGCAACGGGTTCCCCCCAGGGAATGGGGGGAGAAGCCAGAGTGGGACAGAAAGTAGGGGGCCCCGCTCTTGTATTTCATGAATGAACTCGTCTCCGTTAGGGGGGAGGTTTGATGACTCTGTTCTTAAAACTTTTAAATGTGAAAGACTATAAATGATGAAATCTCCCCAACCTAAATACGGACATATCAGCCAGGTGTGATCCTGTCATGTATTCGCTCAGCTCTAATGTTCTGCCCGGTCTGGCCCGTATCCCTGAGTTGAATGCCAGGGCCCTGACTGTGTGGACTGGTGTATCCGGTCTCTGTGCTGGTGATAGATTCCAAGGCCAGAAGGGACCATTGTGATCCTCTGCCCTGATCTTCTGTATAGCAGAGGCCAAAGACCTGCCCCAAAGTCATTCCTACTGCAGAGCTCTTAGGAAAACCTCTCCTCTTGATTTAACACTTGTCAGTGATGGAGCATCCACCATGACCCCGGTAAATTGTTCCAGTAGCTAATTGCCGTCCCTTAGAAATGGACACCTTGTTTCCAGTCTGAATTTGTCTAGCTTCAGCTGCCAGCCATTGAATCCTGGGTTGGGGAGGGAATAAAACTCCAAGGGTTGAGCCTCACAGTCCAGCTCCACAGCTGGGTGGCAGGAACTCTGGAGCAAGAACGGTGTCGGAAACGTCAAACTTTTCCACTAGTGTCTGATCTGTTACTCAGGCCTGCAGCTGTGGATGAGGGGACCACAAAGTAGGAGCTGCCAAGAGAATTATACGGCTGTCCCATGGCTCTGTCCTGACTTTGCAGCTCCATTCTCCTTCCTGTTTCATTGCACTCTGGCTGGCCCACTGAATCCCCACATCCCAGCACCCTTCTCCACCCGCAGTCATGCTGCTCCAGCATCTGTCTCCTCTACGCTGAGATCTCCTGTGGGCCTTCCCACAGCCGTGTGCATCTCTGGCCCACACCGTCCCACTGACTGCTCCCCAAACACTGCTGGCAGAGGCTGGAGGAAATCAAATGGTGCTCAGATTTGACTGGGACAACAATGGGAGTTACGCTGAGACTGTGTGAACCTCTCTACGGCGGGGGAGTGGGAGGGAAATTGTCTCTGTTTGATAAACAGGTGTCACTGACTTGCTTCTGAGATCTGGCAGCTAACACATGCTGCACTTAGAGTGATCAGATGTCCTGATTTTATAGGGACAGTCCTGATTTTTGGGTCTTTTTCTTATTTAGGCTCCTATTATCCCCCTTCCCCATCCCAATTTTTCACATTTGCTATCTGGTCACTCTAGCTGCACTGCTCTGCCAGGTGACTAGGGACCGGGAAGAGGCATTCTGGATATGAACTCAGTGGACTGATCCTGTGCTGCTGGGGCTTTTCCATCTTCTTGTTGTTGTAGGTTTCACCTACTTGAACTGGGAGGGATGTGGGGAGGCAGAGAGTGATTTCCTCTGTGGCCTGGCCCTTTAACAACTACAACACATGAAGCTGTTGTCACTGTCGCATGAGTGAAGCCTCCTTGGCTGCCAAGTTAGAATATCAGGGTTGGAAGGGACCTCAGGAGGTATCTAGTCCAACCCCCTGCTTAAAGCAGGACCAACCCCAACTAAATCATCCCAGCCAGGGTTTTATCAAGCCTGACCTTAAAAACCTCTAAGGAAGGAGATTCTACCACCTCCCTAGATAACCCATTCCAGTGCTTCACCACCCTCCTAGTGAAAGTTTTTCTTAATATCCAACCTAACCCTCCCCCACTGCAACTTAAGACCACTACTCCTTATTCCTTCAGCCTCTTCTCATAAATCATGTGCTCCAGCCCCCTAATCATTTTTGTTATCCTCCACTGGATTCTTTCCAGTTTTTCCACATCCTTCTTGTAGTGGAGGGACCAAAACTGATGCAATACTCCAGGTGTGGCCTCACCAGTGCCAAAGAGAGGGGAATAATCACTTCCCTTGATCTGCTGGCAATGCTCCTACCAATGCTGCCCTTCTTGGCAACAAAGGTGCACTGCTCACTCATAACCAGCTTCTTGTCCACTGTAATCCCCTGGTCCTCTTCTTTAGAACTGCTGCTTAACCAGTCTGTCCCCAGCCTGTAGCACTGCATGGGATTCTTCCTTCCTAAATGCAGAACTTTGCACTTCTCCTTGTTGAACCTCTTCAGATTTCTTTTAGCCCAATCCTCTAATTTGTCCTAGGTATCCTGTCTCTACTCTCCTGCACATCTACCACTCTGATTTTAGTGTCATCTGCAAGCTTGCTGAGGGTGCAGTCCATGCCATCCTCCAGATCACTGATGAAGATATTGAACAAAACAGGTCCCAGGACCGACCTTTAGGGCATTCCATTTGATACCGGCTGCCAACTAGACATAGAGCCATTGATCACCACCTTATAGTCCATTCATCCAGCCCATACTACTTTAACTTGCTGGCAAGAATACTGTGGGAGACCGGATCAAAAGCTTTGCTAAAGTCAAGGAATAACACGCCCACTGCTTTCCCCTCATCCACAGAGTCAGTGTAGTGTTACCCTCTTGCTCTTTTGTTGCCAAAGGGCTGTTTTTGGTGACAAACCTTGCCAGTGTGGACACCCTGAGTTACCAAAATCTTCACATCTTTAAGTCAAGACTTCAAGGTATAGAGAATCCACCACTTGCACTAGTTTAAACCTGAAGATGACACGTGCCCCATGCTGCAGAGGAAGGCAAAAACCTCCAGGGTCTCTGCCATTCTGACCAGGGAGAAATTCCTTATTGACACTAAATATGGCTATCCGTTAGACCCTGAGCATGTGGGCACGACCCACCAACCAGACACCCGAGTGGGGATTCTTGAGTAACCCAGAGCCTGCCCCAGCTGGTGCCCCATCTCTGGCTGTTGAGGATTTTTGCTACAGGCAGTCTCCGATGAGCCACGTACCATTGTAGGCAGTTGCATCGTGCCATCCCCACCATAAACTTGTCAAGCTCAGGCTTGGAGCCAGTTAGGTTCTTTGCTTTGCTCTTGGGAGGTTGCTCCAGAACTTCACTCCTCTGATGGTTAAGCTTGAAGTTAGAGGAAGGTTTTTAAACTTGTTGATGGTCATTTTCTATCCATTTATTCTTGTGTCCACAATGACGCTTAACTTTAACTCTCCTCCCTCCGTATCCTGGCGAGGTGCCTTCCAATCATGGGCGGTGGGTGCATGTGCTCTTGGGGGAGGCTGGCCCCTGGCCCTCTCCCTCTGCCCAAGGCCCCCCCGTTCTGTCCCCCTCCACTGCCAGAGCCCACCCCCACCCCCCGCATGTCCCCTGCCCCAGAGCGCCAGGCAGCACAGCCCCAGCATTGGGAGGAGGGGTGGCACAGCATGGCCCCAGCCATGGGGGCCTGGGAATGGCGTGTGAACAGGCCACGCCAGGCTGTTTGGGGAGGCACAGACTTCCCCAGCCTACAATCCCTGCCGCCTGTGCTCCCAACCCAGGGTGCCCCTGGGGAGTGGCACAGGCAGGCACTGTCATGAGCTGGTACATGACACTGACACGACAGGCCATCAGATAAGCCAAATGACTCAAATGACGCCACGTTGTCATAGCAACACTCTGACTTCCTTGGGCAGTGCGGAGCCAAGTAGCTGGCCCAGAGCAATATCTGTCCCAAGGCATGGGAGGGGAAAGGAGGAAGTGATTTTTATCTCCCTAGACTGACTCGCCTTTCACCCAGTCAGTACCTGGGACATGGTCAGCAGCCAGGCGGCTGCATTGACAAGTTCTCTTCAGCAGCAGAACCGGGTGCTGCCAGCTCAACTCTTCCTCTCCTGAGAGTCCCAAAGTTACCTGTACTCCACTCATGCTTGGTGGGCCTCTTGAACTGACTCATAGACACAGACTCTAGGGTCAGAAGGGACCATTATGATCATCTAGTCTGACCTCCTGCACAAGGCAGGCCGCAGAATTTTACCCATCTATTCCTGCAATAAACCTCTAACCTATATCTGAGCTACTGAAGTCTTCAAATCATGATTTAAGGACTTCAAAGTACAGAGAATCCTCCTGCAAGTGACCCATGCCCCCTGCTGCAGAGGAAGGCGAAAAACCTCCAGGGCCTCTGCCAGTTTGCCCTGGAGGAAAATTCCTTCCCAACTCCAAATATGGCGATCAGCTGAACCCTGAGCATGTGGGCAAGACTCACCAGCCAGACACCCAGGAAAGAATTCAAGTCACGCATGCCTGACAGCTGGTGTGTCCCAGAAGGGTAGACTGTCACCCACACTGAGGGGAACGAATCCCATGGCACTTGCTTCTGGCATGTGTAACTGTTTTTTGTGTCCTTCAGTTTGGGCGACACAGTTATAGCTACAGCTGGGGGAACAAACCCTGTCCCTTCAGCAAATGTACTGGGAGCTCTTTACAGTCAAGGAACTACAAACTCTACTGAAGCTGTAAGCTCCTTCTCCTTGGGGTCCCTGAAGGCCAATCTCCTGGTCGCTAGAAGAGGTTCTTTCAAGTTGCGCTGGCTGCTGACTACTTCAGTGTCTCTAAAATGGAACATCTCAGCCAGCTGTTGGCACCTTTGCTGTCTGTTCGTTTCCCTGCCCTGTCAGGATTCAGACGCCTGGAAACGTGCTCCAGCAGCCTTCACCTTGAGCTGTGGAAAGCGCCTGAGGCGTTGCTGTGTTTGCACACCAAGCACCCCAGGTTATCTGACTCACCCTGCAGTTTGCAGGAGGTCGGATTAGCGTCTTGGTCAGCTTCGCTGACGTATAGTGGGCCTCCACCTCTTCCCCCGGCACTCTAAAGCCACCTGTACTTCCTCACCCTGACCCGCATACCACCAAAGAGAATAGAATTGGCTAAGGCGTAAAACTGCTGCTGGCTATCGGTGGGGCCGTGTGCTATTGGGCTGCCATCTAGAAACAGCCTGCAGCTATGAGATGCGTTCATCCACGCTGCCTAATCAAGCTGCCTCAACTAGCTATGGACAGCACAGGGTGACCCCTCCGGCCTAACCATACCTCTGGAGCACGTCTGTGCCGAAGGACATTGCTCTGGGCGTGCTGCATGCACCTTGTCCGTGTCAGTGGAGCAGGACTTGGAGGGGCCCCTGTGCAACCATGGGAGGGATTGGATGGAAGGACTCGTCTGGGCAGCCCTGGACCCTGTGCGTGTAGCACACCTGGCAGCTCTGAGCTAAGCTGTGCCTGCTGCGGGGATGTGCCAGGCTCCCCAGCTCCTTGAGCCGGGAAAGGAGGCTCCGATGTCAGAGTCACCGGCCCTTGCTGAGGCATCTGCTCTGGAAGCAAATGTGACTTGCAGCATTTCTGGGAATATCTATGCTGCCAAAAAAACCCGCCTCGGCCAGTCTGAGCCCAGGTCAGCTGCTGCGGGCTCCCACTAGCGGTCTAAAAATAGCAGCGTAGCCCTTCCCGCTTGCGCTCTGAAACCCAGCGCGGGGCATGGGACTTGGAGCCTGTGTGGGAACAGCTCTGCTGCTATTTTTAGCCCTGTAGCATGAGCCCCAGGGCAATGACCTGGGATCTGAGACCCACCGTGAGGGGGTTGGTTTTTGGTTTGGATGTCATGTAGACGTGCCCTTTGACTGCACAGATCGCATCTCTGCTGGGTGCACCAAGGCAGAGCTCTTCAGTCGGGATGGGAAAGGGCACTTCCTTGCCTGTGCCCATGGCCAGGTAAGCCGGGGCTGGATGTGCAGCCATGGGCCACCTGCCATCGAGAAGCAGCTGCAGTCTTGTCTGTCAGATCTCCTGGAATTCCCAGTGCTGGTCTATATTAGCGCCCGGAGCACACAAATGCCTCTCTCTGCAGTGGGCATGGGCTGCTCCAAGGGCTGAAAGGTTTCTGTGCCATCTCAGGCTGCTCGGACCACGGGGAGCAGACAGAGTTTCTCAAACCCAGTCTGCGATTTTTCTGCACTAACATGTTTCCTTCGCTGCCTCCCAGTGCGGTGGTAGTGCACACCCAGGGCTGCCTGAATGACTCCACTATGACTGTTACAGTATCTCCACCCAGGACTTAAAAAATCACTCCTCCCCTTTCTGCCTGTTGTCCCCGCTAGGCGTCATTCCTCGCCCACCGGAGCGCACAATCCAACTGGCATTTCCGTAACTGCTCATCTGTAGTCACCAATTGGTGCAATACCTCCCTAGCATGTCCCTTGCCCGCTCTTGGTGCAAGAGAGCCGGATCCCTTGGAGAAGGGGAATGAAGACATTGAAGAGTAAGCTGCTCTCAGGTGCAGTAGCCTGGGATGGCTGGTGCACCCTGTCTCCTGCTCATGCCATCCTAGTGCTGCACTGGAAGTGAGGTGGCCGGTGCTGCAGTGTAGTCTCTGAACCAACGCCCAGCACAGCTTCCTTAGGAGAGCAGTGTCAGTGCACAGTCAGGGAGCTGAGGCATAAACCAGGATGTAATCGTCCCTGTGAAATCTGGGCGTTCAAACAGTGCCAAGGGTTACGGTGTGCGGCGCCTCCTGGCACAAAGAACCAGCAAGGGAACCTGAGCAGCTCCAGCCATCGAGCCACAATACCTTGGGCTCCTGCAGTCGCTGCCTGTGATAAAGCCGGGGTGGGGACGTTTGTAAGAGCTCTGGCTCCACTAACTTCAGGGAGAGCAGCATCAGGCCAGCACTGAGCCCCCTGGATCATCTCCACCCTAAATTGTCTTCCCTGCCCCCCACCCTGCAGTCAAACCTCCTGCTCCCCCTGCCCCACCAGTGACTCCGGCAGTGAAGCTCTCTCTTGTCGGTAACCCGGGGTCACGGTGCTGATTGGGGCGGGAGGGGGACTTTCATATTCGATTTTAAAAGCTGCCACAGAACTTTCCTCCTGCTGCACGAACTCCCCGGGGCTGCAGGGGGCTTTGCTGCATAATTTTGGGGACCAGCTTGCCCCAGGGATCTGTTTTGTCCGATCACAGTGCGTGGGAGGGTGTGTCTCTCTCTCTCTCTAGTATATCACAGTGCAGGTAAACACAGTGTCTTACAAAACACACTCTGGACACTTCCAGACTTCTAATGCTTGGGGGAAAATCTGGCCCATTGAGCAGCTCAGTAAATACCCTGAGTATTAAACTGAACAGCACTCAGCATTTCCGATAGCGAGAGCTGATTTGAATTCTGTTCTGCTGTCGTTTAGCCAGCAGTATGATCTCTCTCCTGCACCCTTCAGAATTACCACACCTCTCATCTTTTCTCCAAGGGAGAGGTCCTTTCTTACCCACCTGACTCTTACTGCTTGAAGCAAACAGCTCAGTCTAGGATGAACATACAATGTGATCATTTTTAATTTTTCATAACCTGTCTGCTCCCCGGCCGGGGGAAGTGCCCTAGCTCAGATTAATGTAGCAATCTCAACCCTGAGCCTGGGTAAAGCCCCGTGGGCATTGCTTTGTACAGGAGAGAAGTTCTTGGATGCAGGTTGCATCCAAGCTCTCTGGCTCACCCTGACGTTCCCTGGGAGATCTGGACATCAACCACTAATACGCAGTGAGGCTTTGTGCTAGGTGAGGACTGTAAAATGACTTAGTGACTTGATTGTAAAAGATCTTGCCCCCTGTTCTCTGCTCCTCTAGGATCTCGTGGACTGGCACAAACCATTGCTCTGGCAGGTGGGCCATTTGGGGGAGAAATATGATGAGTGGGTGCATCAGCCTGTGGACCGGCCAATTCGCTTGTTCCACTCGGATTTCATAGAGTCCCTCTCTAAAACAGCATGGTAAGTGTGGTCTGAGGGAGGTTTGCAGCAGGTCTGGCCTTGCCTGACCCATCCCCCAGGGCTCATGCTTTGTGGCGCGTCCAAAGCTAGAATCTCAACACAGACGTTCATTGTGAGACCATGTCCCCAGGGAAAGGGGAGGGAAGCTGAGTCTGTTAGGTGGACAGGGAGCTCGCTCCCGCAAGTGCACAGAAGTGCCCCGCGGGCACCGCGTTGGGGACCACTGCTCCAGGGTGTGGCTTATTCACACTCCTGAGTGACATACATTACACCAACACGAGTGGTAGTGTGTGCAAGCCCTACGTTTTCCAGAGAGCACGGAGAAGGCTTGTGAATTCCTCTCTCCCATCCTCTAGGTACATCGTTCTCCTCGTGTGGATCCCTGTGGTGCTGTACCTCAGCTGGTTCTGCTACGTCTCTCTTGCGCAGGGAACTACCAGACTCTTCTCATCGTTCACAGCAGGTACTGAACTCCAGCACGGCTTTACTTGTCCCTGTCTAATCCGGGTCCCTTAAGCCCCAGAAAGGCAATTGCTCTCGCCTGCATCTGGGCAGTACTGCTTTCCTGATGGGACTCATGAGCATCGTACATTGGCACAAGCTATCCCACTAGTATAGAGGTGGGCAAGCTACGGGCTATATCTGGCCTGTAGGACATCCTGCGCGGCCCCTGAGCTCCCAGCTGGAGAAGCTAATCCCACACACCACCGCGCACTCCTGGGCGTCTGTCAGGAGCGGGGCTGTGGATAAGGTTTGGGGCAGACAGGGGACAGGGAGCGGGAGGTGGGTGGGTAGAGGTCCTGGGTGAGCAGTTAGGGTGTGTGTGTGGGGTCTCTGGAGGGGGCAGTCAGGGAACAAGGAACAGGGGGGTTGGATGGGTTGGAAATTCTGAGGGGGCGGGAAATGAGAGGGGGTTGGATATGGGGCTGGGCCAGGCTGTTTGGGGAGGCACAGCCTTCCCTACCTCCCCTGCCATACAATTTTGCAACACCAATGTAGCCCTCAGGCCAAAAAGTTTGCCCATCCCTGCACTTGCATAAAGGGGTCAAATCTGTGTGTGCGTGCATGCCCGCATGTGTATGTATGCACAGGGCCATGGGGATCGGTGGCTGGCTGACTTGCTTTCCACCACAACCCCACCCGACCCCACCCCACCCGTGCATGTTGCATGGAACAGCAGCAAATTAACCCTTTTTGTCAAGTACAGCTTTTGAAATAACATCTGGTCTCCTTCAAACCCAGTCATAGCTATGGTTGTCTGCATCCATCCCACACTGGGCTAAGTGCTACAGCTTGTGAGCAGTGCCAGATCACTGGCTTGCTGCAGAAGTCGGTTGCTGGGGGCTCTGGTCTGGGGCAGCTGTAATCCATCCATCACCGTGGTGCTTTTGGGCAAGGCCTTTCAGAGGAAGAAAGTATTGTACCAGTCCAGTGCCTTGTGCCAAGTTTGTAACGCTTCGGTTGTCTGTCCACCCCTAAAGCTTTCTACCGAGTGCATGCCCCCGGGCTGCAGTGCTGGAACCAGATACAGCTCCAGACACACCCGTAGGCCTGTGTTATCCAGCTCCCTATAGCCGGATCCTGAGCAAAGATGCAAACCATTTCCTCCTTGACCCACTTTACCAGAACATCTTGTCTAGCCCTTTCGGGTATCTCTACAGCAGATGTAATCCCAGCTTGGGGGAAATATACTCATGCTAGCTCTGTTAGAGCTACCATGCTAAAAATAGCAGCAGGCACCCAAGTGCAATCGTGTCTGACCCTGTCAATGGTGGAGTCTCTGTAACTTGAAGACCTTAAACCAAGATTTGAGGATGTCGGTGTCTCAGCCAGAGATTAGGTGTCTATCGCAGGAGCGGGCGGGTGAGGTTCTGTGGCCTGCAATGTGCAGGAGGTCAGATTAGATCAGGGGATCTCACATTTGTTTACTGGCAACCCCTTCCACATCGCAAGAGTATGACCCCTCCCTCCCCCACTCAATAAATGAAATGCACTGGAGGCAAGTGGGGTTTGGGGTGGAGGCTGACGGCTCGCGACCCCCCTGCCACGTAATGACCTTGCAGCCCCCTGAGGGGTCCTGATCCTCACTTTGAGAACCCCGGGATTAGATGATTGTGGTGGTCCCTGCTGGTGTTGGAGTCTGTGTCTGGGTATGTACTTAGGTGGCTAGTGGTCCCATTGCCCATGCATACAGCTCCCAGAGCTGCCAATTACCTCTCCCAGCTGCAGTATGGAGGCACCATTAGTGTAACAGAGGGAGACTCGCCCTCTTTCCCTGTGTTTCTAACTAAGTGGGGGTGTCCTCATGACTTTCTGCCAGTGGCTTGCTGCTCCCCCATCTCAGATGGTTGGATCCCCAGAGCAGACCTTGGTTCTTTGCCAGGACAGCAGATCACAGGGCTGCTGATGCTGCTCCCAGCCCCGACAAAGATTAAAAAAACCCTCCCTGACTCCAGTCTCGGAAACCCTGGCTCTCCTACCCTCTGTCTCTGCATTCACGTGTCTGAATTGGACCCATCCTGGTGTCTGATAGATATGGAGTATCTCCGGGTGTGAAGGGCTGTAAGTGTCCAGACCTTGAAGCCCAGCACCCAAGAGGGGTCTGTGAGCTGCTTGCGATTCCTCTTTAAGGCCAAGGTTTTATCATTGTACTTTTTAATAAAAGTCACAGACAGATCATGGGTAATATACAAAAATTCACAGAGCCCGTGACCTCTCCGTGACTTTACTAAAAATAACCAGGACAGGGGTAGGTAGTGGGGAGGAATGAGCCCCATGGGGGCAGGGAGGGACTGACAGGCCAAGCCCCCCACCATAGCAAGGGGCCCAGCCCCAGTTCCAGCAGCAGCTGCGGGATGGGTGTACAGCTCCAGCTGCAGCACCCCCCAAGCCCGGGGCTGGGGCTGCCAGGTCCTGGTTCCAGCCAGTTCCAGTTGCAGGGCAGGGGCACACAGTCCCACCTCCTGAAGCCCTAGAATTAAAGTCACAGAACCCATAACGGCCGTGATCTCCATGACTAAATCGTAGCCTTATTCCTAGTAGGAACTGGAGGTGCGTTCCTGGGAGGAGTTTACAACAATTCCAGCCTGTCTAGTTGTCTTGACAAGGAAAAGGGCAAGAAAGTCAGCCGCATAAAAGCTGAGATTCCATCTTTTTGTGGGGTCCCCTAAATCAAGGGGACCCACAACCGTGGGGCTTTGGGGCCTGCAGAGGCCATGGGGCGTGCTGCTCGCCACTCATCTCTGCCCAATACTTCAGCCAGCGCTGTCAGCCTGCAGCCCTTCTCGGTGGTTCGACAAGCCCATCCTCAGTGCTGCTGGCGCTGGACCGGCCTCGCACAGTGCGTGGCTTGTTTGTGTGAAATCCCCCACCGGCCACCCTCCTGCCAGCAACAATAGCAGCCAGAGCATCTTGTCACCTTTGTTTCTCATGTGCTGTTTTCCTCCCTTGAGCTGCGTTCCTTGGGAGATGCCACTTGGTACCAGCATCGACTGTGTCCAGGGGCGGGTGCCCGGGGGCAGGGAGAGGGGGAATCTCCTCCCCTTGGCAGGCTGACCCGGTGTCACGTGGCCGTGCCCCACCAGGCGCGGGTGCAGCTCCGTGGTGCTGCGGTTGGAGCAGAGGACTGGCAAATGCTGTTAGTCTCCAACTTGGGACAGGGGGAGTGTTTGGTTTTGGTTTTCAAACTAGTCAAAAGTAGCTGGAAGTGCTGCCCCACCCCCATCCAGCTTCTGTGCCTTTATTCTGGCTGAAGTGCCGAAGGGCCAGCTAAGAACAGGCCCGCACCGTGCCTGGGGCTGTACAAACGCAGCAGCAGAGGGTCTCTGGCCTGCAGGGTGGGGGAAGGGCGAGAACCCACGAGCGGGGTGAACAGTGTGATGGGAGCTGAGAGCAGGGGGCTGTGATTGCTGTTATTTGGGGGGTGGGGGGTGTGAGGCGGGGAAGAGCAGGGATTGGGGTGGGAGGGAGGGAAGGGGCAGGGGCCAGAGCCTGAGAAGGGCAGGTGTGAAATGAAGCTGTGGTGAAAGGACCATGGGGCAGGGAATAGGTTGGTGCAAACAGCGAGGGAGGCAAGCTCCGGAAGTCCAGTCAAACCTGTAGCTAGATCTCTGCCTGCCCTGCACGAGGAGCCAGCCAGGAAGGGCAGAAGCAGCCCCTGTCAGGGCCTTGTGACACTAGGCAGCCTTCCTAAGGTATCTCTGGTGGTGCCCGCGCGCGCCCCCCCACCCCCCCACACACACTGCAGTGTGCACTCAGCTGGGTTAGGGAGAGCGCTTCCCCCTTGCACCCCTAGGCACTCGCAGAGAGTCACCTGTGCGACGATTAGTTCTGGGCTGAGGCTCTCTCCCCTTCCTCCCCTCCCCACCCCCAGGGCGAATTGTGAATCTTCCGGGCTGTGGTCTGAGGCCTGGTCCGTGACCATCGCCAGTCACGGGGGGGGGGGAGCTGGTCACTCCAGTAGTAGTCGGATTCCTGGCCGCAGCTGGTAGCAAGCTGAAGTCTGTGGGGGCAGGCAGGGGTTACTTTGTTTGTTTTTCAGTATGAACTAGTGTCTACAGGAATGTCTACAGGAAGTGTCCCCTGGGGAATGGGGCTGGGGGGAGGGCCGGGGGGGGAGGCATACTCTGGGCCGAAACTGAGGGCTTCATGTGTCGCTAGAAGTACGAAGTGCAGCAGTATTTAATGAGGATTTATTGGTGGGCATGTGGCAAAGGGCTTCTGAGAACTCACCCAGAGTGAGAGGCAGCTCCAGCCGGTCTCGGTCGCCCGCGCTGGCCGTCGGGAGTCCGTCCCAGAGCGCTCTGCAAGCGTTAGGATCAGTTGGATCCGGGGAGAAAAGGTCTGTGTAGGTCCTGCCCTCCTGCACATCTCCGCCGGATCTTGGGGGGCGGAGGGGTGCCATCCTGTGCCAGAAGGCAGGTGACGTGCTTCTTGGCCCCCTTCATTTTCTCCAGGGCGTAGAAGAAGTGGGAGCCGCGATCCATCTCCCGAAGGAGGCGGATGTGGGATCGAACAAAGACAGCTGGGCCCGAGGGTGGGCCCTGCATGGCCCGAGTGCTAGGGACTCTCACACTGCCCGGCTTCCCTCCAGGGAACATCCCCCACCCCGCGGAGCTGCCTTTGCTTCTGCAGAGTAAATGACCTGGGATCGTACACGGGTGTGTGTTTGAACCCCGCCAGTGATGTGCTCTACTAGCTCCCTGCGTCCAGATAGAGGGAGAGTGGGAAAGTGCCTCGGCCCGGTAGTAGCCTCCACGTGACCTTCCCCTTCAATGCACGGAGACGATGGCAGAAACATCAGCTGCTCAGTTACAGTTCTGGTTGGGGGCGGGGTTCAGTCTGAGCTGGGAGCCTCCGTGGTGCAGATGGTGGTTCTGCTGCTGTTAGCAGGTTCAGAGGGGCTCTGGCCCTTTCCAGTGCGAGGGTCTCGGGAAGTCACGGGGCAGGGAAGGAGCCGAACGGTGCAATGGGCAGGGCGCAGGAAGTGGGGCTGTGAGGGAAGAGCTGGGGTGAGTTTTGGGCAAAGTGGAGAGAGGAGTGGAGATCACTGAAGGCATCTGAGAGGGACAGGGCGGGTGGATGTGGCCAGTGCTGCTCAAGGGGAGGAGGAGAATCTTGACCGCAGCACTGGCTGGAGAACTGAGAAACCGGAGGTGTTTGCAGTGCCTGAGACCAGCAATGACCCATGGCCCTGAGGCAGGCGTTAGCAGTAAGGCTATAGCTGACTGCCGGACAGAGCCTAGCTGGCAGGGAAGAGGAGAGGGGTCTCCTGGCCCTCTAGGAGGGTCTGGATCGATATGTCTGAAGCTGCTAAAGGGAAATACAATAAATCTGGAAAGCCCAAAGTAAACCTGAAGGAAGCGGTGACACGAGACGTGATCCCCTGTCTTGCTTGCTAGCCGTGGCAGTGGTGCATGGTTGCTGACTGCTGCATGTCTCCTTGTCGTGTAGAGTATTCCATCGCTGTGCACAAGTCCTTCTTCCCGTTCATGTTCGTGCTGGGAATGTTCCTGTGGTCCTTAATAGAGTATCTCATCCATCGCTTTCTCTTCCACATGAAGCCGCCTGCTAGTAACTATTACCTCATCACACTACATTTCTTGTTGCACGGCCAGCATCACAAGGTGAGTAGCACGCCCCCCTGCTTGCAATGTAGGGAGTGGCGCAACAGATCGCTGGAGATAACAGACTCGGGCATAGGAACTTTGGAGCTTAGTCAGCGTGACTCGTGGCATCTTTCCCCTTAGAGAAGGAGTACCACCCCGTGCTATTAGACTTGCCCAGAGCAATAGCCTTGCCACGAAAGCTAAAATTCAAAGTCTGACCGAAGTTGTGGATCTGTGTTTAGACATGCCAAGGGCCAGGCCAGTGGCAGCCTGCCAGTCTCTTGGCACATGGCGTCTCAAGCCATCTGCAGCAAGACTCCAGATGTAAGGGCGTTTGTCTGAGCGTTTCTCAGTGGTGACTGAAACACTTTAGCACCTGCGAAGGCTGCAGATGCAGGGTTGTGTTTCTTAGTGACTCAAAGCAGGGTGAGGCAGTACGTCCCTTCGACGACAGTAAATGCTTTAGCTCTAGTAATGGGGAAATGCGAAAGTCTAGAAGTTGGGCGAGTTGACTTGTGAATCGAAAATCCTGAATCCATGAATGGGATGCCAGCTTCTTTGCTGGGGAAATCAGCATCACTCGATTGAACTCAAAGGGGCCATGCCAGTCTGCACCAGGTGGGGTCTGACCAGGTTGAGACTTAGATGGGTAAAAGTAGCTTTTAGCAGACTTGCCCTTCTGTGGGCACCTGAGCTGCCTTGACAACTTCTAGCTTTGTTAGGGTTGGGAACAGTGGCAAAGTAGCTTTAGAAGAGGCCATTGCTGCAACTAGAAGACCCCTAACCCCCTGAAAGGCAGAGGGGCCAAGATCCAAATCAGCTTCCCCTTGGAGCTGGCCACCGTAGCCAACCGAACGCCCCCGCACCTTCAACAGGTGCTTGTAGACACTTCTGACGCTGCTTGGAAGCTCCCTCATGATGCCTCAAACATGGCTCCTTTGATCGGCGAGGGGCTCCTCCATAGCAGGTTGTAGACCATGAGAGCAGAGGCAGATGAGTTTGTAGCTTCTGATCTGATGGTAATTGTTCACGTTGCCCCCACTTTCTCTCTCTGGGTCACTTGAACCAGGAAAGTATCGCACCTGGGTTCCTTAAACATGCTAGGAGTTCACCCTGCCCTGTGTCCTTCTCTGCTTCCAGTCTCCATTCGACAGCTCCCGTCTGGTCTTCCCTCCTGTGCCTGCATCGCTGGTGGTTGGGTTTTTCTACACTCTCTTGCGCCTGCTCCTGCCTGAAGCAGTTGCCATGTCCACGTTCGTTGGCGGGCTGTTTGGTTACGTTGTCTATGACATGATTCATTACTACCTGCACTACGGCTCGCCAAAGAAAGGCACCTACCTGTACGGGCTGAAGGCTTATCACGTGAAGCACCACTTCGAGCACCAAAAATCAGGTACCTGCCCCTTCCCCTCCTTCCCGCTGCGCCCTCGGAAGAGACCCACGACCAGCGAACGCCGCTGGCGCCTGGGGAGTCCGAGACAGCATGGCCCAGCCGAGGTCAGACTGTGCTCGTTAGATCTGCATCATCCACGCCCTGGGGCTGGGGGGGACGTGTCTCTGAACCCTCTCAGGCTTTGCTCTTCTCTCTGTTCCTATGCGGCTAAACCTCCTGGAGACCTAAAACTGGGCCCTTAATCCCAAGAGCCCGACTTTCGGTGCCCAAGGCCGCAGGCAGAGAAAAAAGTGGCCTGATCCTCACAGATGCTGAGCACTGGCAGCCCCTACCAGGGTCAAGAAAAGCTGCAAGTTCTCAGCAGTGTCTTATTGTGGTGCCTAAACGTGGCCTTGGGTACCTAAGTTAGGCCCGTCCAGTTAAGTGTGGGCCCAGTTTTGAGTTTCCAGGAGATTTACGCCTGCAGCGGAGTTCGACTGGACTCAGCGGAGGCGCTCCAAGCTGGCAGTTATGGCGCAGATGCCGCACCCCAACGTGGGGTTTGTAAATGGTGACGGCACCTTCTCTTGTCAGTCTCTGTTCTCCTCCAGTTACTCTCCGGCGCTTGAAGAAAGCGTGAGACGCTCCCCCCGCCCCGGCCTCCCTTGATTCACATTAATCAGGGGGCTGAAATCAAGCTCAGGAAATTCTAATGCATATGGCTGACTCTACTGAGCCTTAACTCTGCCCCTGTGTGTATGTGCCTTGAAATAGTCTTAATACTGCACAATATATGGGCCCAGGGTTAGAAATTAAGTCAATCTCTGTACCTGAGTCAGGAAACTTACTTTGATTTATTAAAGGTGCTGTTTGAACCCTCTCTACAATTACATACAAACCTATACCAAAAAAATAATAATTTGAATCAGTTGCAAACAGATGCTCCCTAGTCTACCAAGAATCCTATTTCACAGTATTTTACATTTGGAACAAACCTTAACTACTCCCTTGTGTCTGCAGACATAGGTAACAGACTGTGCATAGATGTACATGTGTACCTGAAGTTGTAGAAAATTTCCTTGTTAACAGAGCACTAGTATGTGAGATGAAGTTGAGTTTGTGTGATTCTGTTGGCGTAAGAGGGCAGAGTTAAAGCTGTATGATCAGCCGTGACTTCTGCACTTGGGAGGATTTTAAAGCTGTAAATAAAGCTATGGTAATGTATTTCAGTAGTGCTCTTCTTTGTTAGAAACTTATGCCATCTACTCAGCTGCAGCTCTGCAAGGGTTTGACGGGTATGTGGATGGGGAAATCTAGATGCTGAGAAGTGGGTCCAAAGGTTTTAAGAAGCGGCTGCTGCTTTCTGAATTGGCACTAAAATGCAGCAGTGCTAAGGGCACTGTCTCACTGGGCTTATAGCCTTTCTGTTGGGGTGTAATGCAAGTCCTGACTACTTCTGGGAATGAAAGTGCCTGCTTCAATGTTAGGCAGGGGTCAGGGTGATGGCCGCAATGACCCGTTAAAATTCCCCTTTGGGTGACTAGTCTGTCATGCTAAATTTCCACCTAAAACTTCGCTTGGGTTTTTGGAGAGTTCACTTCCTGCTAAGCTGCTGTGTGCATCAGCTGCTGCACATTTCCTCCAAGGCAGCTGCATTTCAGTGGTGGGAGAAGTAATTGTGGCTTCTGCAATCCTCTAACAAGCTTTTTTGCTCTGAAGATGTGTCTACTCTGAGCACTCCGTACAGTGACATGTCGAGTCCATACGCTGCGTGCCCCACGTAGAAAGAGCAGTGTAGAGACTACCACGTATAAAGAGCCTTTCCTCACGCTCTTCCCCACGCCAGAGCCTTTCACTGACACATGTAGCTACACACCCTAGTGTGGATGCATCTTGTTTTTCACGGGGTGTGTAGCTACATATACCCTACGTGCTGCTTCCAGTGGTGTGCATTGAAGATGTACCCTGCCACTGTTTCATTCGGATGAAAAGTTCTTATAGAAATCAAAGCTCAGATTTAGCCTGTGGCATGGAGTATGAGGCTTATCCTCGGGCGTTGCCTAGCCACCATTATCTGACCAGTCCTGGGCTCTCGGCATCTTCCTCTTCCATTAGCCCAGGGGTAGGCAACCTATGGCACATGTGCCAAAGGTGGCACGCGAGCTGATTTTTTTTAGTGGCATTCCCACTGCCCAGGTCCTGGCCACCAGTCTAGGGGGCTCTGCATTTTAATTTAATTTTAAATGAAGCTTCTTAAACATTTTAAAAACCTTATGTACTTTACGTACAGCAGTAGTTTAGTTTTATATTATAGACTTATCGAAAGAGACCTTCTGAAAATATTAACATGTATTACTGGCACGCGAAACCTTCAATTAGAGTGAATAACTAAAGACTCGGCACACCACTTCTGACAGGTTGCCGACCCCTGCCCTAGCCAGTGAGGATGTGCTACCTGCGCTGCCTCCAGGTTATGCAGATAGAGAGGCACCTTCCGAATGCCTCATGCTGGGGGAAAGGTCAGGATCCAGGATACCCCTTTCTGCTTTTCAAGTGATCATTGGCCTAGGAGAGCTGCGGTTATCTCCATTTTCCAGATGGGGAAACTGAGATACACTGGGATTAAGTGACTTTTCCAAGGCTACACTGTCACCAAAGTACAGGCCCCCTAAAACCATGCTGATAACTCCACATTTGTACTCTGAGGAGAGGGTGAGGACTCCAGGCAGGCGCATCTCTCTGCCTGCTTTCCTAGGAAAAAAGTGCTGTTGTCGTCATGAATGCAGGACAGCTTGGCTCTCAAACGCCTTCGCCTCGCACAGGCAGCAAGCCTTGGTCCTCTTCCCTTCTCCTAAGGGAATGGATTTCTCTGCCATGCAATGCTTGCAGTCTGGAACTGTCTCTAGAGGAGACCTGGGTTCTTCAGGCTGGCGAGGGTTCGCTGTGGTAGTGGTGACTCGTTTGGGGCACAGAGAGAGGGAGCTGTTCCCTCCTCTGCATCTCATATCATGACTGCTATTAGTCTCTGAAGTGCATAAAAACCCTCCAGTTTCCAGCTTTCCCCAAAAACTCATGCAATTCCCTGGACACGCTCTGCTCCTCCCGCCCTCTGGGGAGAGTCCCTAAAGGCCAGTGCTGGGTTTTAAAGAAACCTCCCTTGCCTCTTACCAGGATCTCTTTGAAATGGACTGAATTCCATAAATCAAAGGTATTCTTCCCCCTTAGCAAGGCCGTAGTCCCCTTACAGCCCTTGCTCCACTGGGAGCGGTGGGGAGAATGGAGGCCTAGCCCTGTGCACTAGTCCAGTGCAGAATATTCATTGAATATTGTGGGTAACCATGGCATAGAAGATCGTAGAATCATAGAATATCAGGGTTGGGAGGGACCTCAGGAGGTATCTAGTCCAGCCGCCTGCTCAAAGCAGGACCAACCCCGACTAAATCATCCCAGCCAGGGCTTTGTCAAGCCAACCTAAAAACCTCTAAGGAAGGAGATTCTACCACCTCCCTAGGTAACCCATTCCAGTGCTTCACCACTCTCCTAGTGAAAAAGTTCTTCCTAATATCCAACCTAAACCCCTCCCCGCACTGCAACTTGAGACCATTACTCCTTGTTCTGTCATCTGGTACCACTGAGAACAGTCTAGATCCATCCTCTTTGGAACCCCCTTTCAGGTAGTTGAAAGCAGCTATCAAATCTCCCCTCACTCTTTTGTAGGCTAAACAATCCCAGTTCTCTCAGCCTCTCCTCATAAGTCATGTGCTCCAGCCCCCTAATCATTTTTGTTGCTCTCCTCTGGACTCTTTCCAATTTTTCCACATCCTTTTTGTAGTGTGGGCCCCAAAACTGGACACAGTACTCCAGATGAGGCCTCACCAATGCTGAATAGAGGGAAACAATCACGTCCCTCGATCTGCTGGCAATGCCCCTACTTATACAGCTCAAAATGCCATTTGCCTTCTTGGCAACAAGGACACACTGTTGACTCATGTCCAGCTTCTTGTCCACTGTACCCCTAGGTTCTTTTCTATAGAACTGCTGCCTAGCCATTCGGTCCCTAGTCTGTAGCAGTGCATGGGATTCTTCCATCCTAACTGCAGGACTCTGCACTTGTCCTTGTTGAACCTCACCAAATTTCTTTTGGCCCAATTCTCTAATTTGTCTAGGTCCCTCTGTATCCTGTCCCTACCCTCCAGTGTATCTACCACTCCTCCCAGTTTAGTGTCATCTGCAAACTTGCTGAGGGTGCAGTCCACGCCATCCTCCAGATCATTGATAAAGATATTGAATAAAACCCGCCCCAGGACCGACCCTTAGGGCACTCCACTTGATACCGGCTGCCATCTAGACATGGGGTAGCACAGACCCTGATGCCATCTAGCAACCCACACACATACCCAGGATCCCCAGGAGGCTTATTGGCCTGGAGCATGGGAAGATCTGTGCTAAATTTCATATCTTCAAATGCAAAATGAGCAAATGCTCTGGATGGTGCCCCCAGCGCTCTGCCCAGTTCAGCAAATGATCAGTGATGAGCCTTAAAGCAGCACTCAGCAGTTCTCACACACGCCCGCTTTTGGCGGGGGCCTAGTGCTCGTGCAGCTTTCTGAGCCATGGCTCCTCCTCCCACCACTGAAATGCAGCCACCTCTGAGGGAGAGTGCAGCAGCTGATGCACGCAGCAGTTTAGGCAAGAAGTGAACACTACACAGTCCCGCTGAAGACTGGGTGGAAATTTAGCATGAGAGACTGATGCTGAGCACTTGTTGCCACAGCTTCCTTGATTGTCCATGCTGTCTACTTGTGAGGTGGGAGGGCCGGAGATGCAGCTGATTATATAATGTTCTCCCTCCCTCTGCCTGAGCCAGGAAAACCCCTTCCAAACAGGAAACCGCATGCAATGCCTGGGCGGGTGCCCGTTCTCTGGGAATGCACGGGCCTTTGGTGCCAGTGTGCGCAGCTCTCCCCTTGCTCTTGGGACTTGGCAGTGTGAGGGAAACATCCCCGAATCTCACGAGCTCCTAGGCGGCTCACACTCGGAGGCTGAGGCGCTAGGCCTGACTCTCCTCCCATCGCCTTGGCAGCACTTCGGCTCTTACTTGCCTCAGAATCTGCTGGTGGCTGCAGTTAGTCTAAATTCCCCTCTGGGGAGCAGCGGCGTTCCACCCAGAATGCACCTGGCCTGGAGCGTCTGTGCTCCTTGGGCGTCTCCGCTCTCACTGACTGGGGCGGGGTGGGCAGGGGTCCGAAGAGGCAGGATGCTGGACTGGGACACGTCCTAGTTCAGGCCCAGCGGGACCTTGGGCGAGTTCCTAACTCTATCCTGTGCCTCCCCCGCTGTAGAATGGGAGCCCTTCCCCGGCACGCTGGCTCCATTAGTGACAGTGAGGTGCTCCTCCAGGAAAGACAGATCAGGTGACCCTTATTTGAATGCCAATTCACACAGTCGCTCTCTTCTCTCTCCTTCCTCCCCACCCCTCAAGGCTTTGGCATCACCAGCCGATTTTGGGACCATCCATTTAAAACACTAATCCCGGAGGAAACCTTTGAGAAGGAGGATTAACGTCCGGGGCTCCCCCGCTTGGCATCCGGCTCCCGTGTCCCTGGTGCGCCACGCTGCCACCTCCCTTTCCCCCAGCCGCAGGACGTCATGGGGGGCACCCATCTTTGCAGAACTGAATGACTGGGGGTAAAAGCCCCTTGACCACAGAGGGAGAAGACTGCCCTGTGTTGCTGGCTTTTGTCACTGTGAGCTCCCGGTGCTCTGCCTGGCTCCTGGGAAACTGTGAGTTGAAGGCAGGTGTTTTCTCCCGAGAGGGATCTGCACAGCATTCTCTGATGCTTGAAAGGTCGCCACATCACTCTGCGCGGAGCAATAACTGCGCTTTGCAGCGAGCCCGCCAGGAGATGAGGTTGCTGCTGTGTAAATGCTCTGGGTTTCTTCACTCGGAGCTTGTCAGCAAGGAGGGAGGGAGGAGTGGGGGGACAAGAACTAACCACCAAGCCAAGAGGTGCATCTAAACCACGCCAGCAACCCGCCTCGTAAACACCAGAGAGGCTGCACTCAGATCCGGTGGGGAGTTGCGGCTCAGGGAGACTTCAGATCCCATGATGCACTGCACTCTGCATCAGACTGTCCTGGCCCATGCTGAACTGGCCACTCTGGTCAAGAGGAAGCATTGCATGCTGGGACCTGTATTCTCTATGGGCAGCATCTCCCCATTACAGATGGGGAAGGAGAGTCTGGGCCTTAGGGGAAGACTTGGCAGGCAGCCACACAGCCCAGCTGTTGGTGCTGGAGTGAGGGGACGGACGCGTCAGCTCTCTGAATGCCACCTCGAGGGCTTGTTAATGCCAAGTAAAGCATGGCACTGCACTGAGGAGGAGGGGCTGCAGCTCTGCTGGACGCTGGCTTCAGGTCCTGCTCGGCAGTCAGCTGCTCAGTGGGCTGGGGGGGGGGTGCTGCCATTTGTCCCCCAGTGCATTAGCCGTGCAGTCAGAATCCCGCCTGCCCAGTGCACACACAGGTGGGGTACAAAGCTTTTGGCTTTGTGCCACGTGGCAAAATTGTGCCTGTGACACCCTCCCCCCTTGGAACCAGCCAGTCCGTCATGGCCCCTGCTCTCCACTGTGTGCCAGAGAAGGTGCAGCACCAAAGAACCGGGAGATCCAGCCCCTTCCTGGGGGGTTGCCTGCACTCCAAAGGGCAGAGTATCCCGGCCCGCTGCACTGCCAGTCTGACACATCCCCTGCATTGGGGTCTGAGTGGAGAGGGGAACTGGTGCTGGGACTCTCTGAACGAGGTGGGCAGAGGGAGAGGAGTTGTGGCAATGATACTCCAGCGTCGGCCCCAGCTCAGCTCCCCTCCCTCTGGCTAGCGGGTTTGCTAGGGGCGGGGTAGGACGTCTGTTCTCCCTGCCCCAGCTCAGATCCTTGTACCAGCCAAAGCGAAGGGCGCTGCCTGTCGGGCCCGCCCCAGGAGTCCCTGAGCCCAGGGCGGGAGGATGGTGCTGCAGTGAACGGCTGCCCTAGGCCTGCTGGGAGCAGAGCCGCCTCCCTTCCCGTCTGACCCACCCAGCCGTGGGGCCATGGACTTTCCTATGGGGCTGTGTCCTTCCCGGCTGGACGGGGTGTGTTGAATCTGGATGCCGCTGAGGGCCCCTCTGAGACAGGCTGAGCTCTTGGACCGTAGTGCAGCCTGTGGAGGTGGAACTGCCCTTCCAGCTCTGTTGGGAATGGGCAGCGTCTGCTGTCTCCTGCCTCCGTTAGCCCTGCCGAGGGTCTGTGCCTGTGCTCCGCTGCCAGTGCCAGAGAGTGAGCCCTGGGAGGTGCTCTGGGACTCCCCCACGGGCGCTCAGTCCTGTGGCTCACCTCTGGGCCTGTGGGGCCCCCTGTAGAAGAGGAAATCAGTGCTGCTGTCTCGAATGTTCCTCTCCTCTTTCCCCTTGGCTCTCAGCACCACGCCTTTACCTGCCCCCTCCGGTAAGGCGGGAGGAGGGGGGTGAGGGAAATGAGAAGGGGCTTCTTTGGCTCGGTCATCTGGGCCACAAAGCAAGGGATGGAGGCTGCAGCCCCTGCCAGGGCTCTCCTGGCACCTGGGTCCTACCCCAAGCCCCTTGCTCTGCATCTGCTGCTCAGTACGGATCTCTTGTGCTGCCGGGATGGTTCAGAAGCATCAGACTTCTTGTGCGACCCAGGTGTTGCGGTAGCAGAGGTGCCGTCTGCTTTTCCTGGGAGTGCCCCCCCCCCGCCCGCCCAGTTCCATCCTGGAGACATGCCAGCTGCTGTGGGGCCAGTGGGACGGGGGCCCTGAGAACTCTGCCTTTCTCACAGCGGGCCAGACTCTCCACTGCTCACTTGCCAATGTCGAGGATTCTTGGATCCCCAGACTTTCCTCCCCTCCCCCAGGGCGGGCCACTGATACCCGGGTGGAATCTGCTGCACAGCGGGCCCTGATAGATGAAGTGCTTCCTGGGGCCGCTGGGCGTTCCCGCTCTGCCCTGCCGGCCCAGACGTCTCTTGCTACTCTCTGGCTCCCCTTCTCCACAGCTCGGGGAAAGAGCACCCAGCTGCCAGAGCACCCAAAGTGCAGCTAGCCACCTCCAACACATCCCCGCCCCCACGAGAAGGCACTGACTGCTCCCTTGAGGAGAGTGTTCATATGGCGTCCAGTACCCCCCAGCATCGTGCGGTGTTCATGACCTTGATGTTAAATAAGCTCCTAGAGTCTGGAAGCTGCTGCTAACGTGCTTGCCACCAACCTTCAGTTGACTAACTCCGGGCTGTAGGTGGGAGCCCCTCTCCTGTTCATATGACTGCTCCTGTATTGCATACTAGGCCGTGCCCTGGCACTGCCTTCTCCACCCCAAGGGCTGAGGCATGTAGCACTTGACATTGACCAGATCACTTCAGAGGGGGCTTTTTCAAGTCACCTTACCCCTCCCCCCATTGGGATCTGGGAGGGATCCCAGCTACAGAGGGAGTTGCTCGGGAAGCCCAGCTGAGCCAGGGGGAAGGGTCTTGCAGTTTTGTGTCTTGCCTTCTTCTAACCCAGTGTACAGTATCCTTTTTTGCCAGATTTATCCTGTTAATGTTTTTTTTGTAGACACTGGCCACTTGAAACCTAAACTCCAATGAATATAATTGCTAAGAGGCCTCTTCTTTTTGATAATCCTATGATTTGTTTTTCCCTAAAGTCTACTGCTGACATTTAAAGGTTTGAAATAAAGTTATCCTTAAAACTGTAGACATGACATAATTGTAAATAAACTGTATATTTTGAAAAATTGTTTTAAAAGTGTGTGGATGTGTAACTTCTGGGGGTGCTCTCAGCCCAGAGGGGGGCAACTAGATTGGTTTACCCTAACGAGACCACACCCAAGCCTGAATAGCCCCATGATGTCCCATCCAACTGTGGTTCCTAGGTACCAGTGCTGGCGCGTGGTTTGAGTTGCCTCCAGCCAGGCAGTTCTAGAAGGACATACCCCCGCTAGCTTTAAGAATGAAGTGTAGCAGGAGTGGCAGGAGCACCAGGAGGGCGAACTGCCCCGAGGGCAATTTTGTCTGAAACCCTGGGTACATCTCCCCTGTGTAACTGCTGACCACAGCCCAGCAAACTGGCTGCCAGGTGCTACCTGCACTTCAGCAGAGTGGTGGATTTGGGGTTGGAGTGGGAGTTTGCCCTCTAGCATTCAGGCCGTAATGTCTTGTAATAGCCACCAGAGGCAGCTCATGCTAGTTAACAGCATGGCCCTAGGGCAGAGGGGGGCAAACTTTTTGGCCCGAGGGCCACACTGGGCTTCAAAATTGTGCAGAGGGCTACATAGGGAAGGCCCCGCCCCCATCTGACCCCTACCCACTTCTCACCCCTGTCTATCCCCCTCAGAACCCTGACTTGTCCAACCCCCCCTTCTCCCCTGATTGCCCCCTCCAGAGACCCCCCCAACTCTAACTGCCCCCCAGGACCCTACCCCCTGTCTAGCCCCCCATCTGTTCCCTGACTGCCCTGTGGAGACCCCCCACACCCTAACCCCTTGCCCCCCCCAAAAAAATTGGCTTATCTGATCAGCGGGGCACGGAGCCCCGTGGCTCTCAACACTCCACTGGGGCGCGCATCTTCCCGCGCTCCGCCTGGCACCCTGGGCCGGGAGCTCAGGGCCCCGCGGCTTGCCGCGCTCTGCCGAGCTCGGCCCTGCACCCCGGGCCCAGAAAGCAAGGTCGCGCGGCTTACCGCACTGGGCCCTGGGCTGGGAGGGAGGGGGCCACATGCCAAAGCTCGCAGGCCAGATAAAAATGACCGGTGGACCACATGTGGCCCGCAGGCCGTAGTTTGCCCACGTCTGCCCTAGGGCAAGGAAGTGCTGCTAACTAGGGCAGGAGGATTAAATGGAAGCAAACCCACCCCCATGGCTCCTAGCCCATGCAGTGAGTTCAGCAGTGGACCTGCCCGCAGCCCTGCCCAGCCCTTTCCTTTCTGCCCACCCCGTGCAGTGTTCCCGTGCCCCTGCCCTGGCTGAACCAAGGCAACTGGCATGGCAGAAAGCCTGCTCCTGACTCAGGAAGACAACCAGGTGCACCGAGAGTTTTGCTGCCCCCCTGCTGTTGCCTCCCCGTGACGAAAGCAGCTGGCCACACCTTATTTCTCACCTTGGACACAGAGCGCTTGTGCACTGGAGTTGAGGGTAGCTGTGGATTCTCCATACTGTGGGGTCTTGCAGCAAGGCCTTTCTAAAGGGAATGCTCTGTTTTGACCTCAGTCAACTGGACGGGATGCAGCGGTTACTGGGTGAGTGATGGAGAGATACTGCAGAAGAGACCAGCCTTTCTGACCTGGCAATCTACTAACCCAGCCAAAGGTGGGGATAGCGGCACAATGGTGTGTGTGGGGGTGGGGGGGGGTCTCCTATTATTGACAAGAGTGAGAAGGGGCAGGAAAAGCCAGGGCAAGGTTTCTGTTTTGTTGTATTCACATGTGGTACCGTCCAGGGGCCAGGCAAGCGCTGAAGGGAGTTGGTAGCTCTACAGTGCAGAGACCGTGGCACTGCTCAGTGCTGGCATGGGGTGAATTGGTCAGTGCCAGGGCCAGCACTAGAACCCAGCTGTCCTGATGGTCCATCTCTCTTGCTCTAGCCAGTAGACAGCATTGCACTCACAGGTCCCAGTCTCAACCATTCGCTCATTCTCCTGGGTCAGGGCTGTGTGTTAACCTAGACACGAATGGGCCTTCAAACAAAAGCCAGAGTCAGTGTATCAGGTGTGACGCGAGGGAGGAAGGGCGGCAGCACCCCCTCTCTGGCTGCAGGGTGCCCCCAGAACAGACAGTGTCTTTGGAAGACACAATGCATTAGTACCACCCTGTGCCCACCAGCTGTAACTACAATCTGAGGGGTGTAGTCACTAGCTACGGTCCAGGGGGACCTGGAACAGAGAAAATGAGGAATAACGGTGGCACCTCTTAGAGACTAACCCGTTTATTTCAGCATAAGCTTTCATGGGCTATAGCCCACTTCATGGGATGCATTGAATGGAACACAGAACTAAGATGTATTTATATACACAGAAAGCAGAAAGAGTTGGAAATTACCATACCAATTCTAAGAGGCTGTTTAATTTGGATGGGCCATTATCAGCAGGAGAAAAAACCCTTTTGTAGTGAAAATCAAGTGGATGTGTCTGACAGTTGACAAGAACCTGTGAAAGAAACTTAACTAGGGAAATAGATTCACTTAGTGTAATGACTAAGCCATTCACAGTCCTTGTTTAACCCTTAGTTGATAGTGTCTAATTTGTAAATTAATTCCAGTTCGGCAGCTCCCTAATGACTCCTGCTGTAAGTCTGCTGGAAGCTGTGGCAACAAGTGCTCTGCGTCAGTCTGTCATGCTAAATTTCCATCCAGATCTTCAGCGGGACTGTGTAGTGTTCACTTCCTGCATAAATTGCTGTGTGCATCAGCTGCTGCTCCCTCCCTCAGAGGTGGCTGCATTTCAGTGGTGGGAGGAGGAGCCATGGCTCAGAAAGCTGCACGAGCACTAGGCCCCCACCAAAAGCGGGCGTGTGTGAGAACTGCTGAGTGCTGCTTTAAGGCTCATCACTGATCATTTGCTGAACTGGGCAGAGCGCTGGGGGCACCATCCAGAGCATTTGCTCATTTTGCATTTGAAGATATGAAATTTAGCACAGATCTTCCCATGCTCCAGGCCAATAAGCCTCCTGGGGATCCTGGGTATGTGTGTGGGTTGCTAGCTGGCATCAGGCTCTGTGCTACCCCATGTCTAGATGGCAGCCGGTATCAAGCGGAGTGCCCCAAGGGTCGGTCCTGGGGCTGGTTTTGGTCAATATCTTTATCAATGATCTGGAGGCTGATGAGGACTGCACCCTCAGCAAGTTTGCAGATGACACTAACCTGGGAGGAGTGGTAGATACACTGGAGGGTAGGGACAGGATACAGAGGGACCTAGACAAATTAGAGGATTGGGCCAAAAAATATTTGATGCGGTTCAACAAGAACAAGTGCAGAGTCCTGCACTTAGGACGGAAGAATCCCATACACCGCTACAGACTAGGGACCGAATGGCTCGGCAGCAGTTCTGCAGAAAAGGACCCAGGGGTTACAGAGGATGAGAAGTTAGATATGAGTCAATAGTGTGTCCTTGTTGTCAAGAAGGCTAAAGGCATTTTGGGCTGTATAAGTAGGGGCATTGCCAGCAGATCGAGGGACGTAATCGTTCCTCTCTATTCAACATTGGTGAGGCCTCATCTGGAGTACTGTGTCCAGTTTTGGGCCCCACACTACAAAAGGGATGTGGCAAAATTGGAAAGAGTCCAGAGAAGGGCAACTAAAAGGATTAGGGGCCTGGAGCACATGACTTATAAGAAGAGGCTGAGAGAACTGGGATTGTTTAATCTACAGACGAGAAGACTGAGGGGAGATTTGATAGCTGCTTTCAACTGAAAGGGGGTTCCAAAGAGGATGGATCTAGACTGTTCTCGATCATGGTAGCAGATGACAGAACAAAGAGTAATGGTCTCAAGTTGCAGTGGGGAAGGTTTAGGTTGGATATTAGGAAAAACTTTTTCACTAGGAGGGTGGTGAAGCACTGGAATGGGTTACACAGGGAGGTGGTAGAATCTCCTTCCTTAGAGGTTTTTAAGGTCAGGTTTGACAAAGCCCTGGCTGGGATGATTTAGTTAGGGACTGGTCCTACTTTAAGCAGGAGGTTGGACTAGATACCTCCTGAGGTCCCTTCCAACCCTGATATTCTATGATGCTGCTGTTGACGAAAGATTTCAACAGATCCAGCAGCTAGAGTCAGTTTTTGGCTTTCTATATGATATCCACAGCTTGCAAAAGAAAACAGCAAAACAGATACGAGAACTTGGTATAAAACTGGAGTTGGCATTGACACATGAAAATTCAAAAGATATTTGATGCTACAGATTTGTTTAGTGAGCTTTAGGCTTTTTCAAGATGACTTAAGAAACATTGCACTCCTGAAGACATACTGAAGTTTGTTTGTGAAAATAAACTCAGACAGTTTTCAAACATTTTTATAGCTCTGTGCATTCTTTTCAATTTGCCACTTTTTGTAGCTAGTGGGGAATGTAGCTTCTCACGTTAAAATTGATAAAAATATGTGTGTTCAACAATGGTGCAAGAGAGACTTGTTGGACTTGCCACAATGTCAACAGAGCACGAAATAGCTAGAAAACTGGATCTAAAGAACTAGTGACTGAATTTTCAAAACTTACAGCAAGAAAAGTCACATTTTAAGAGCATGAGTGTTTTTTATTCAGAGTGTTTTTTAAATACAGATTAAAGTTAATGTAAGAGTTTTCTTATTTCTTTCTATATTGGATGTGATGGTAATGGCAGTTAAAGCAGGATAGCATAATGGATGATTTTGGATTTGTAATAATCAAAATGATAATTAACATATTTAAGATGACGAAGTGGGTATTAGCCCAAGAAAGCTTATGCTTCAATACTTTTGTTTGTCTTTAAGGTGCCACAGGACTCTGTCACTTCTGCAGATCCAGACTAACACAGCTACCTCTCTGATTCTTAACATATTGAATGCATTTTTATTTGAAATCAGACTGAAATATCTAGCTGTCATGTACAAATCTATTCTGAAAATTTCATGTCTCAATTTTAGCTGATCTCAGAAACATTTGTTGGCGAGACGGACGGACAAACCATATAATTAAGCCTCTATTTAAAAAAAAACATTTAAAAACATTAAGGGGAAAAAGGGACACAATGTTTCCCAGTTTACACAAAACCTCAGCCTAGATCTGACCTTGGCTTTGAGGGCAGGGAGGCACCAATTGCATGGTTCACCTAAGGTGCCAGTTGTTGGCAGCTAGTCTAGGGCCATGCCGCATACAGACAGCACCAGCGGCCCTTTAAATGGCCAAAAGCACACTCCACAATCATTCTGCATCAACTCAGCCTGTTGTTGAACCGCTCTTTGTTGCTGTCAAGCCTTCCTGTTTAGGATTTCATGAGTCATGGCATTAAAAGGTAAGCAGGGCCTACAAGGCTGACAGTGGGCATTTCGACTTCCCCTACGGTGATCTTCTGGTCTGGGAAGAAAGTCCCAGCTTACAACTTCCTGAATAAGCCTGTGTTCTGAAACATGCATGCGTCATGCACCTTTCCAGGCCAGTCTGTGTTAATGTCAATGAAACGCCCACAGTGATCCACAAACACCTGGAGAACCATAGAGAACTACCCCTTCTGATTTATGTACGTGGAGGCTAGGTGGGCTGGTGCCAGAATTGGAATATGCCCCCATCTATCGCCCCTCTGCAGTTAGGGAAACCCCATTTGTGCAAAGCCAGCCACAATGTCACACACATTACCCAGGGTCATGGTTCTCCTGAGCAGGATGAGATTAATGGCCCTGTAAACTTGTATCAGGATGATTCCAACAGTCACTTTTCCACTCCAAACTGGCTAGCGACTGGTCGGTAGCTGTCTGGCATTGCCAGCTTCCCGATTGCACCCACTTCTCCCTCGGCAGGGCAGCTCTCAGTCTCGTGTTCTTGTACCACAGGGTGGGCGGCGAGTTCATCACACAGTCCCATGAGAGTGGCTTTTCTCATGTGAAAGTTCTGTAGCCGTTGCTCATCATTCCAGACTTGCATGACAATGTGGTCCCATCACTCAGTGCTTGTTTCCCCCGATCCATGGTGGTGAGCATGTCTGCGAATGCCACAACAATCTCGTGTCATATGCGTTATGCGAGTCAACATCACTGGACTCCTTACTGTCACTTTGGATCTTAAGGAATAACTCGACTGCCAAATAACTTGACTGCTGGCAAGACTTGGGTTCAGCAGTTTGGGCTCCATTCTCGCAGACCAAAAGGGAAGACAGAGTGCGCTGCACAAAAACTGTTGAAAGATGGCGCCAAATGTGGATGGAAGCACAGGGATTGCTGGGATGTGAAGTGATGCATCATGGGGCATTGAGACAGGATCTAGAATGCCTGACATCCCATGCCCCCATCCAACAAGCCATAGTGCCAGAATGGGAAGAGGTGCTTTGTGGAATAGCTGCCCATAATGCACCACTACCCATGCTGCTGCAAGTGCCACAAATGTGCGCTTGCGGCTGTCATTGTGAACACACTGCAGTGCTTTCACTATTGCACTCTCCAGAGGCTGGTTTAACTCACAGCGCTCTACTTCTGCAAGTGTAGTCATGCTAGGGTGACCAGATGTCCCGATTTTATAGGGACAGTCCTGATTTGTGTCTTTGTCTTATATAGGCTCCTATTACCCTCCTCCCCATCCCGATTTTTCACATTTGCTGTCTGGTTACCCTAAGTCATGCCCTAAGTAATTTTTCACTTCTTCTGTCCCTATTTTAGATCATGCAATGAGAGACCTTACCATAATGCAGATGCGCAGACAACTGGAATTCTGGCACTTCCTGACTCATGAGAGCTTGACCTCACAGCTGGATGGCTCTTGTGATGAGCTTTCGAACTCGACTCTCACTGTGTGTGTTCCAGTGGCACCTACAGCCCTGCAGGGCCAGGCGCTGAGTCAGGTCCTGCCTGGAAGATCCCGCAGTCCAGCTGGATGAGAGACAAATGGAGGGGAGGGGGAAAAGGAGGGATTAGCCCCATTTGATAGACTGACTCGTCTAAATCACATGGTGCCTGCGACAGAGCTGGCAGATCTCCTGAGCTACATACCCATCCTTTGCTATGAGTGTGTTGTGTGATTGTGTACGACCATGGGTGTCAGACTAAGGCTCATGCAGAACCCTGGTCACTGACTCGGACGTGCACTGCAGGGCAGTGCCCAGCAGCTGCCTAGCTACTCCTTGAGCACTTCAAGAGAGGGATTGCTGCCCTGGCCCTGGCTCCCTGGTCATCTCCAAAAGATGCCTCTTACAGCCAGCTGCTCTGGGAACATGTTTTTGACGTGTGTATAACAATGGCGCCCTTATTGAGACACAGCTGAGTACCAATTTAGGACAAATTGCTTAGAGCAGGACAGGTACAGCCCAAGGCTGGGGTTCCTTTGCACACCAAAGCAAATCAAACCAGCCAAACAGAGAAGACTTCAGTTTTACCCAACTGGCTAACCATAAGTCAGCGGTTCCCAAACTTTAACAACCCATGAACCCCTTTCACGAAAAAGTCAAGTCTCATGAACCCCCCTCCTAAAAATGAATGAATATTTCCAGGGATTTTTCTCCTTTACCTGAGTACAAATGATAAAAGGAGGGATCTTGGAAATATAAAATTTGTTTTTATGACATGCTTATTACACACTATTTATTACTAATTATTATTTATCATTACAGTATTTTTATTACATTATGAAAACAGCAACACTCTTTCAAGATCTCACTTTCGTAGCTTGTATCATTTTGAATAAGCCTGTTATATGACAAGGCTCCTATTATATATACTCATCAAGGAGTATCCAATGTGAAACAGAATCAAGGTATTTAAGATGCCAAACCAAAGAGTTTCTCCTACCCAAGCATTCAGGTCTTGAGCAGTCCAGGCAAACAACACACATTACAACAAAGCTTAAACTTGTTCTTCGTAAGTTCTTTAAGAACAATACTAGCTGCCTATTTAAGTATAAAAACAGCAAAAATTATCCACCTCCCTTTCCATTTCTAATAAGGAGTCTTGAAGTTTAAATCTCCTCGGTGGGATAGAGGTGCGTGCTTTGATCTGCTTAGCTCCAGGAAGTCCAGGGGCTCTGGACTGCTGGCCCCCTGCTGCCTGGGTCCTTAGGGACAGCTCTGTCTGCCATTAGGGAATTTTTTCCCAAGAACCCTCTGTAACATTTCGCAAACCCCAGTTTAAGGATCACCGCCATAAGTCATACAAGCAATTCCTTGAGACACTCCAGTATCACTACCAGTGCCACTCATTATGGGGATGACTGGTTATGAAAACATCTCAATAAAAAAAAAAAGGTTTTCCTGATGCCAAAGGTCCAAGCCCCAGACCCAGGCCAAATGATAACTTAGATCTTACCCCAAATACATGCTTATAGCCAATTGTTAACTAAAGTAAAATTTAATAAAAGAGAAAAGAGGGAGAGTGTTGGTTAAAAGATCAATATACATACAGACTTAAATTCAATTCTTGACGTTCAGATACATAGCAGAAACTAGTTTGTAGTTGCCAAAAAGTCCTTCTAGAAATAGTCCACAGGTTATAGTTCAATATCCATATTCAGGGTGACTCCAGTCAATGACTGGGGATCTCAAACCTTGTGGCTTAAGATTTCCCCAACTTGAAACTCAAAGCAGATCTGAGATGAAGAAGGATCATGTTCCAGGGTTTTGATACATTTCCAGCAGCCGTTTGGCCTGAGAAAACAATAGGCTTAACTTTCCTTCTCCCAAACATCATGACAATTAGCATAGGTAATTTATCTATTAAACCATTGGTTCTCAAACTTATGTGGGGGGTCGCGATCCCCGATCTCCACGGCAGGCTGCCAGCCCTGGCCCCAGCCCCGGCGGCGGGCTGCCAACCCCAGCCCCAATCCCCAGAGCAGGCTGCCAGCCCTGGCCCCAGCCCTGGCCCCTGCAGCGGGCTGCTGACGCCAGCCCAGATCCCCGTGGCGGGCTGCTAACCCTGGCCACGATCCCCACGACAGGCTGCCAGCCTCAGCCCCAGCCCCTGCTGTGGGTGGTGGACCGCCACCAGCCCCGAGCCTGATCCCTTTGCCGGGATGCTGCCAGTCCCGAGCCCTACCCCTGCGCCAGGAAGACGCTAGGCCTGACCCCTGTGCCAAGAGGCTGCCGACTCTGACCCCGACCCCTTCACTGGGCAGCTGTCAGCCCCGACCCAAACTGGGGGTCGTGCTCAGAGGCTTGGTGTTGGAAAGGGGTTGCCAAAACAAAAGGTTTGAAAACCACTACATTAAACTGTTAAGACACAGGTTACCACAACCTTCAAAGAGACATACAGACAAGACTACTATTTTACTCAAGTGACTTTCTAAATGTTAATGCTCCTTTTTTGATCTTTGAATCAAAGCCATGGTAATAGACAAAACTTGTTTGCTTACATCCTGGTACTGAGCAGACAGCCCCCCTTCTAGCTCTAACAATGTAGGCTTGCATGTCAAAGCACTAGTCATTTACATATCTTCCTAACAAGTCTTTAAAGTTGGGCCATGGATCAGGTCAGTCTGTGAGTTAATTAACTCTTCCTGGCCCTGTGTCACCTTTCAATGAGATATAAAGAATGTATTAAGATGATATTTTAAAAAGGTGAATGGTACAGAGTTTAAGCACAGAAGTTTTTGGTTATCAGAGAATAATGTACAGATTATCAAGGGGTGCAAAGTTCGGTTCAAGATCGGGTGGCGTAAGGAATACATAATCTGCAATATCCCCGATGGGGGGTAAAAGGTTGACGAGTCAAAGTACAGTCATTGAGATATGCGGGTATGTTGTTCATATAATGGCTGTGTTCAGGTATGGTGTATAATAAGTGGATACAATGAGGATGGATTGACCCTCATTTGGTGAGATTTAATGTTCAGTGAGTTTAATGGTTCCAGTTCATATGGTCCAATGGACAAAGTCTCAGTCCCTTACTTGTAGCCAATGCACGATGTTGCTCCGGCTCACGCCTCCTGGTACTGTCGGTGGCCAGTGGTCACCTGGGCCATTGGATGGTGTCTGAGATCATGAGCCATGTGTAGCGTCAACCGATCTCGCAAGTCCGCAGCACATGCTCATTGCAGGGGTCCCAGGCACCCAGGGCTCCGATGATCCATCTGTACCGCATAGCGCTGCACTCTCTGGGTGCTGGGCAGGGAACGTACTTGTCCAGTCTATGAGCTTGGGCCTCACAAAAGGAGACCATGACGTCGACAAGGATGATCTCTTTCTGGGCCTCATCAGTGACAACGACGTCAGGTCGCAGCTGGCTGTCAGTACCAGGGATGGCGCAGTTCATGGCGACCACCCCCAGGCGCAGTGCAATGGCTTTCACTAGGCAGTTCTGGGTGGCCTTGTGGCACAGCTGCCAGGATCTGGAGTGAGGCAGGGTCTTGTTGGCATAGCTGCACTTCCTATAACGCTTGTCTCAGTTCCCATGGCGGATGGTCCATTGAGCAGGACGCAGTTGAGCAGGGCACAATAGACAAACTGCCAGTCGGCAAAAGGGGTGAGGCTGCCCCCAGCGAGGAAGTGGTTGCTGGCATCCCACTTGCTGGTCAACTCGGAAGTTTTACCCTGGTCCAGTTTACGCTTGGGGGTTTCCACATACAGTGAGTGGACAGTGGCCTTCGGGATCGTCCCCAGCATGTCCCTGGTGCTAGCGGTGACGGTGGTGGTGTCGTCTGAGCTGATCTGCGGCACTGGGACTCTCAGCTCCTGGTGCTCCTCACACCACTCCCTGGGGCAGCCGATGCCCTTCCCACAGTGAAGCAATGTCGCGCCCATCCTGTCCAAATTCTTCATCCAGGGAGCCGCTCAGGAAGGTGGTGATGTCTTGGTTGAAGGCGGCTCTGCCGATCCACTTCTTTGCCACATCATGCAGGGCGTTCACCCTGATGTTCCTTCCTGTGGCGTCTGGACATATCAGCAGGCGGAAGACGTGGGTGATCACCGCAATGTAGCACAGGTCACCCATGGAGGGAACATTGGCACCGCTGTGCCTGTGAGCAATGTAGACCAGCTCGTTGCTGGCTCTCTAGAGGAGGAACAGCCACTGCTTCACCAGCTGCTGGATGATCTTATCTGCCTTGTTGAGGGGCACCTTTGCCACAGCGGATCCCCTTAGGATGACCGAGATGCGGGGCATCAGGAAGGATTTCAGGGCATTTATCTTCTGCCACGATTCCAGCAGGGAGGTGTCGATCTAGGTGACATCCTGCTAGATCTCCTGGATGGTGTCCTCAAGTGTCTGCCGGACACAGAAACCTGTTGGCGTGCCCAGGTGCTGATACGCCCAACCCTCTGCCAGGGGATGACGGACTCACCCTAGATCTGGAAGCCTAGCACCGGCATCAGGTCCCTTTTTCTGCCGTCAGTGTGGAGAGTTGCACACTTCTTTGCATTGAAGTGGAGCCCCATCCAGTCAGCAGCTCGACTGGTGGCATCTATCAGACCTTGGAGGCTCTTTGGGTCGTCTGCAGTCAGGACCAGGTCGTCCATGTAAGCCAGGACGTTCACCCGCTCACCATGGAGGTTGAAGCCATCTGTGCCACTGGAGATCACTCACAGCAATGGATCCATGGCGAGGTTAAAGGTGATGGGGCTGAAGGGACAGTCCTTTGCTCCAGATTGGGATCTCGGCAGTCTCCCCTTCGATCGAGTGGATGGTGGTGCTGGCCCTCATACAGCTCTCAGATCCCATGAAGGAAGTTCTCTGGCATCCAGAACTCCTGGAGCACGGTAAAGATGAGGTGGTGGGGCATAGAGCAAAGGTTTTAGCAGGTCGAGTCACATTAGCGCACACTGCCTCCATACCCTTCTGGCCATTTGGATGGGGGTTTGGAGGACAGAGATGTGTTTGTAGCAGCCTTCGCAGGACACACAGCCTTTCTGGACGAAGCTGAAGGCTCCCCGACTCACCAACCACTCTGTTATCCTCCACACCAGGCAGCTGCAAACAGTTTATACATCGTCGAGCAGAGGGAGATGGGCCTCCAGTTGCTGGGGTCATCCCGCTCGCCCTTCTTGTGCACTAGCATGGTCATGGCCTTCTTCCAGGAGCTGGGAGTCTGGCAGAATCGCTTACGCTGGCTGAAGAGAATGTTGAGGACCAGGCAGCTGGGGTCTCGCTTTCTCAGGAGCCTGGAGGGGATGCTTGTATTTCAAAGCTCATTTCCTAACAAATCTGTAAAGTTCAGCCAGGGGTCAGGTCAGTCGGTGAGTCAATTAACTCTTTGGGCCCCATGCCACCTTTCAGTGAGCTATACTGGCTCATAGAATCATAGACTATCAGGGTCAGAAGGGACCACAGGAGGTTCTAGCCCAACCCCTTACTCAAAGCAGGACAAATCCCCAACTAGATCATCCCAGCCAGGGCTTGGTCAAGCTTGACCTTAAAAACCTCTGAGAATGGAGATTCTACCACCTCCCTAGGGAACCAATTCCAGTGCTTCATCACCCTCCTAGTGTTTTCTAATATCCAACCTAAACCTTCCCCACTGCAACTTGAGACCATTACTCCTTGTTCTGTCCTCTGCTACCACTGAGAACAGTCTAGATCCATCCTCTTTAAAATCCCCTTTCAGGTAGTTGAAAGCAGCTATCAAATCCCCCTCGGTCTTCTCTTCTGTAGATTAAACAATCCCAGTTCTCTCAGCCTCTCCTCATAAGTCATGTGCTCCAGGCCCCTAATAATTTTTGTTGCCCTTCTCTGGACTCTTTCCAATTTTGCCACATCCTTCTCGTAGTGTGGGCCTCAAAACTGGACACAGTACTCCAGATGAGGCCTCACCAATGTTGAATAGAGGGGAACAATCACGTCCCTCAATCTGCTGGCAATGCCCCTATTTATACAGCCCAAAATGCTGTTACCCTTCTTGGCAACAAGGGCACACTGTTGACTCATATCCAGCCTCTCATCCACTGTAACCCCTAGGTCCTTTTCTGCAGAACTGCTGCCTAGCCATTCGGTCCCTAGTCTGTAGCAGCACATGGGATTCTTCCATCCTAAGGGCAGGAATCTGCACTTGTTCTTGTTGAATCTCATCAGATTTCTTTTGGCCCAATCCTCTAATTTGTCTAGGTCCCTCTGTATCTTATCTCTACCCTCCAGTGTATCTACCATTCCTCCCAGGTTAGTGTCATCTGCAAACTTGCTGAGGGTGCAGTCCACGTCATCCTCCAGATCATTAATGAAGATATTGAATAAAACCAGCCCCAGGACCGACCCTTGGGGCACTCCGCTTGATATCGGCTGCCAACTAGATATGGAGCCATTGATCACGACCCTTTCTTTCCAGCCCTGATATTCTATGATAACACAGGGATGGGCAAACTTTTTGGCCCTAGGGTCACAGCGGGGTTGGAAAATTGTGTGGAGGGCCAGATAGGGAAGGTTGTGCCTCCCCAAACAGCCTGGCCCTGCTCATATCCAACCTCCCTCCCACTTCTTGCCCTCTGATGGCCCCCCTCAGAATCCCTGACCCTTCCAACACCCCCCCATTCCTTTTCCCCTGAGTACCCCCTCCAGAGACCCCCCCAACCACTCCCATGGGATACCCCCATCTAAAGCCCCCTCCCGAGACTCCCCCCACCCTAACTGCCCTCCAGGACCCCACTCTCTACCCAACCCTCCTACTCTCTGACCTCTGACTGCCCCAACCCCTATCTACACCCCCACCCCGACAGACCCCCAAGACTCCCACACCTATCCAACCTCCTCATTCACTGTCCCCTGATCGACCCCCCCAGAACCTCCACCCCATCCAACTGCCCCCTGCTCCCTGTCCCATGCTGACCGCCCCTGGGATCCCCTGCCCCTTATCCAACCCTGGCCTGCTTACCACTACACTCAGAGCAGCATGTCTGACAGCCACACAGCCCAGCCACAGCTAGACATGCTGCTCTGCAGGAGCACGCAACCCTTCCCCCCCAGAGCACTGGCGGCCTGGCCGGGTGGCTGCAGGGGAGTGAGGACAGCAGGTGATAGCCTTCCCAGACAGCAACTCTGGGGCCAGGCAGGATGATCCCATGGGCTGGATGTAGCCCGTGGGCCGTAGTTTGCCCACCCCTGGGATAAGGGGTTTGGAGTGAAGGAGGGGGCCCTGGGTTTGGGGCCGAGGAGGGCTAAGGGCTGGGACAGAGGACTGGGGTGCGAGCTTACCTCAGGTGGCTCCCACTCAGTGGCACAGTCAGAGTGCAGAGGCAGGCTTCCTACCTGTCTTGGCACTGTGGACAGAAGCAGGTCCAGCTGCTAGGCGGAGGTGCACAACTCTGTGTGGCTCTTGCTCACAGGCACTGCCCCCTACAGCTCCTGAGTGTGCAGCCAGTACTTGGGGCAGGGGCAGTGCAGTGAGCCCCATGCCCCCCGCACCTAGGAGCCGGATCTGCTGCTGGCCGCTTCTGGGGCATAGTGTGGTGTCAGAACAGTTAGGGACTAGCCTGCCTTAGCCGGACAGCACCACCAATGGGACTTTCAATGGCCTGGTCGGCAGTTCTGGCCAGAGCCATCATGACCCAGTGCTGGTTTGAAAACCACTGGTCTATCGCTTTAAATTCCACGGAGTTTTCCTGCTCCCCTCTGCAGGCAGGATGCTCTGTGGGGAAAGCATGTGATTGGAGCTCTGTTGCCTGCTTTGTCTTTTTGGTCTGGGATTCTTGTGTTATCATTCAGATTCCAGTGTAAGCAGTCTGGATGAACTCTCCCCTGCCATTCTGCTGTGGGAAAAGACTTCAGAAACTGATCTCATTTGCATGGACACACCCACCCCACCTAGGTGCTCAGCATGATGGGATTGCCTGACCAAATAATCACTTGTGGCTGGTGTTGGATCCCTAGTCTCCTTGTTATCAGGGCAGGAATAATAGTGTTGCTGTCTTTGTGTGGACTGAGGGCAGCAGAACTGTTCCTGGCATACGCCAATGGAGGGACTCACCCTCAACCCAACAGCACTCACTAGATGGGGACATGGGTTCCAAAGCCCAGTGAGCAGGGATGAGTGTCTGTACTTGATGGTTTCTGTTTAAGGGTGCTAGAGTTTGGTTTGGTTTTTCTCTATGGTATAATAAAAAAGTTAGTTTAAATTTATTGGAGAGTCTTGTCACATGCTGGAGAGCTGACATCACTGATACCCAGTTCTAAGCTTTGGGACATTGTTTCTATTACAAGAGACTGTCCAGTGTGCACTGGCAGTGAGGCTCCCCCACTAACAGCAGAAATCACTGAGAGCTACGTTAAGTGTTGGGGGGTGGGGCCTAAAGGCATCTTGATGAGTGGGAAGCTGGGGGAGAGGTGCGGCTAGTGGCCAGCTGGGATGTGGGTGGAGAGGGCCAGAGCAGAGCCGCACAGAGGTATGGCCATCGGCTGCTGGCGTGACAAGCAAGTGCCTGGGCAGTGCAGTGTGTAAGATGCCTCCTTATCCCCACCCCCACCCCTGCCTCCACTCAGGGTAGGAGGTGAACTCTGTGGATGAATCTCTGAACTCTGGGGCTGCACTGTCCAAGGACAGCAACTGTGAATGGGGTGCAGAGAAGGACAAACATGTTAAAGGGAGTTTTGGGTTGCTGGACTTAAGACCCTGAGTGGGAAAAGGACACAGCCCAACTTACTTCTTTTGCTCATTGTTTCTGTGATGGGTTGGATCACAGAAGCTCCTTTGGGAACTGCCACCTGATGTGTCTAGACTACCTCTGAGCCCATTTTCCCTGCTAGCTTGGGACTCCAGAACCCCGCCTTGTTTGAGACAGACACGCTTGTCTGCTGCAAACGTAGAACCAAGTCTGAACCACGTTCCCCTACAAGCTGCAGACTTAACTGAAATCAGCTCAAGAAGGGCTTCTGTCTCCAGCATTCAGGTACCCAGCTCCCAACAGGGTCCAAACCTCAAATACAGAGTGAACTCAAATTGCTTATACAGGGTAAACTCAAATTGTTCACCCTCTATAACACTGATAGAGAGAGATGTACCGATGTTTGCCCTCTCCCCCAGGTATTAATACATACTCTGGGTTAATTAATAAGTAAAAAGTGATTTTATTAAATATAAAAAGTAGGATTTAAGTGATTCCAAGTAATAACAGACAAAACTACATGCAGGTAAATCTCACCCTCAGAAATGTTCCAATGAGCTTCTTTGACAGACTAGCTGCTTTCTAGTCCAGGGCCAGCGATCGTGCACACCACTGTAGTTATTGCCCTTTGTTCCAGTTTCTTTCATGCATAATTTGGGGTGGAGAGACTACCTCTTGAACCAGCTGGAGACAAAATGGAGGGGTTTCCCATGGACTTATATAGCCTCCCGCTTCTGGGTGAAAACCCCTCTCTTCCCCTGTGTAGAATTACAGGTACAAGATGGAGTTTTGGAGTCACATGGGCAAGTCACATGTCCATGCATGACTCAGTTCTTTACAGGCCGACACCATGTTACTCCAAACATTTCTAGGAAAGCACAGATATGGATTGGCATCTATCAAGGTCCATTGTTGGCCAAGTACTCCCAATTACTTGACTAACCCCTTCAGACTATATTGACCAAATCTTCCTTAGGTGCTTTCTACAGTAAACAGTTTAAATACAAGCATAAAGCTAATGCTCATAACTTCAGATATAAAAATGATACATGCATACAAATAGAATGTATTTGGTAGAACATAACCCTTGCAAAGATATGTTACATGGCATATATAGCATAAAACATATTTCAAGTATGTCATATTTACATTTATAAGCATATTTCTATAAAGCATTATGGATGCAACATCAGCTTGTGTTTATGAATCCTAATTGTGATGTTTTCCAAAAATTAACATTGAGGTAATTCCCTCCTCTTATTAAAAGTTTTGCTATACTCAGACTCTGTGCTTGCAAGAGGGGAAGCATTGCCTCTTAGAGGCAGCCCGGGGGTGGTATGTAATTGTCCCAGGTCACTGGGTGGGCACTCAGGCTGCTATTGTATTGTTGAAAAGGAATCCCTAGATACTGAATCTGGCCCTTGTTGCTGCTGGTGCCACTTGGCATAAGGGTTACATAAGAAAATAATATTACGTTAAAATTGTCCAGCAAGATCAGTTTGTTTTTATGCGATTTCTGTGTTCTGTGAAATATAACCTCTAGATTGGGGGGGAAAACTGGGGGTTCAAAATGTGGAACCAAGCGTAAACCAATGTAGAGATCTGCCTGAGTCAGCAGACCTCCTGAAACAATACCTCTGAGAGAGGTCAGCTGCCCACTATCACCATGAGGTGCTGACTCTGAAGTTTAATGAGGACAATTTAATCGTTTCCTTGCTGGTCAGAACACATAAGAGACATTGACATTAATCATTAACTACCTCCTAGGAGTAACATGTCATAGCCACTGAAGTGGGTAGGACTGGCAGAGTCAGTACTTCCCTCCCCTCCCCACCATGACTCCCATGTTCAGGCAGAGTTGTCTATCACACTAGGATCAAGCAGCACATCCTCACAGCACAACTACATGTTGTTGGTTTGCCGCACAACAGTGAGTAATTTAAAATGTCAGCTGTAAAGCAGCAGCAAGGGCCTCAAAGCAAAGCAGCTCAGTGGGAGGGCCCAGTTTTGGCTTGAGGGTAACAGGAAGTAAGCAGAGTTTTGTAACCAGTGCCAGTGAAGCTGAGTTCATCATGTGACTTACAAATAACTTAGGGAAACGTATCAGAGGGGGAGCTGTGTTAGTCTGGATCTGCAAAAGCAACAAAGAGTCTTGTAGCACCTTATAGACTAACAGATTTCAGGGATCATGAGCTTTTGTGGGCTAAGACCCACTTCATCAGATGAATGTTGTGCAAATCTCCAGAGGCAGGTATAAATAGCAGGCAAGAAAGCAAGGTAAATTCAAT